>JANJXV010001954.1:0-59023 GCA_024803745.1 Megascapheus bottae | reverse complement strand
CCATTCTATGACTTCACACAACTCCATTCTGTGACGTCACACACCTCCATTCTATGACTTCACACACCTTCATTCTTATTTCACAAAAATCCATTCTATGACTTCACACACCTCCATTCTATGACTTCACACACCTCCATTTTTTGACTTCACACACCTCCATTCTAAAATTTCACACACCTCCATTGTGACTTCACACACCTCCATCTATGACTTCACACACCTCCATTCTGAGTTCACACACCTCCACTCTGTGACTTCACACACCTCCATTCTGACTTCACACACCTTCACTGTATGACTTCACACACCTCAATTCTATAATATCACACACCTACATTCTATAACTTCACACACCTCCATTCTGTGATGTCACACACCTCCATTCTATGACTTCAAACACCTTCATTCTTACTTCACAAACATCCATTCTGTGACTTCACACACCTCCCTCCTGTGACTTCACACCTGCATTCTGACTTCTCACACCTCTATCCTGTGAATTCACACACCTCAATTCTGTGACTTCACACACCTCCATTCTGACTTCACACACCTCCATTCTGTGACTTCAAACACTTCCATTTTATGATTTCACACACCTACATTCTATGAATTCACACACCTCAATTCTGTGACTTCACACACCTGCATTCTATGACTTCACACACGTCCATTCTGTGACTTCACCCACCTCCATCCTGAGTTCACACACCTCCATTCTGTGACTTCACACACCTTCATTCTGTGACTTCACACACCTACATTCTATGACTTCACACACCTCCATTCTGTGAATTCATACACCTCCATTCGGTGACTTCACACACCTCCACTCTATGACTTCACAAAACTCCATTGTGACTTCACACACCTCAATTCTATGATTTCACACACCTGCATTCTGACTTCACACACCTCCATTCTATGACTTCACACACCTCCATTTTGACTTCACACAGCTCCATTCTGTGACTTCACAAAACTCCATTCTATGATTTGACACACCTCCATACTATGACTTCACAAACCTCCATCTATGACTTCACACACCTCCATTCTGAATTCACACACCTCCATTCTGTGACTTCACACACCTCCATTCTCACTTCACACACCTCCGTTGTATGACTTCACACACCTCCATTCTATGACTTCACAAACCTCCATTCTGTGACTTCACACACCTCCATTCTGAGTTCACACACCTCCATTCTGTGACTTCACACATCTCCATTCTTCCTTCACACACCTCCATTCTATGACTTCACACTTCCATTCTATGACTTCACACACCTCCATTCTATGACTTCACTCACCTCCATTCTGACTTCACACATCTCCATTCTGACTTCACACACCTCAATTCTGTGACTTCACACACCTCCATTCTATGATTTCACACACTTCCATTCTATGACTTCACATACCTCCATTCTATGACTTCACACACCTCATTTCTGAGTTGACACACCTCCATTCTGCGATTTCACACACCTCCAATCTGACTTCACACACCTCCATTCTATGACTTCACACACCTCCTTTCGTTGACATCAAAAACCACCATTCTATGACTTCACATAACTCCATTTTGACTTCACACACCTCCATTCTATGAGTTCACAAACCTCCATTTTATGACTTCACACACCTCCATTCTATGACTTCACACACCTCAATTCTATGACTTCACACACCTCCATTCTATGACTTCACACACCTCCATTCTGTGACTTCACACACCTCCACTCTATGACTTCAAACACCTTCATTCTTACTTCACAAACATCCATTCTGTGACTTCACACACCTCCATTCTGTGACTTCACACACCTTTATTTTGACTTCACACACATCCATTCTGTGACTTCACACACCTGAATTCTGTGACTTCACACACCTCCATTCTGACTTCACACCCCTCCATTCTGTGATTTCACACACCTCCATTCGATGCCTTCACACACCTCAGTTTTATGACTTCACACACCTAAATTCTATGACTTCACACACCTCCATTGTGACTTCACACACCTCCATTCTATGACTTCGCACACCTCCATTCTATGACTTCACACACCTCCATTTTGTGACTTCACACACTTCCATTCTATGACTTCACACACCTCCATTCTATGACTTCACACACCTCCATTGTGAATTCACATACCTCCATTCTTTGACTTCACACAGCTCCATTCTGACTTCACACAGCTCCATTCTGTGACTCCACAAAACTCCATTCTATGATTTCACACACCTCCATACTCTGACTTCACACACCTCCATCTATGACTTCACACACCTCCATTTTTAGTTCTCACACCTCCATTCTGTGACTTCACACACCTCCATTCTGACTTAACACACCTACATTGTATGACTTCACACACCTCCATTCTATGACTTCACACACTTCCATTGTGACATCACACACCTCCATTCTATGAGTTCACACATGTCCATTCTATGACTTCACACACCTCCATTCTGACTCACACACCTCCATTGTATGACTTCACAGACCTCCATTCTATGACTTCCCACACCTTCTTTCTATGACTTCACCCACCTACATTCTGCGACTTCACACCTCCATTATGACTTCACACACCTCTATTCTATAACTACACACACCTCCATTCTTTGACTTCACACACTTCCATTCTATGACTTCACACACCTCCATTCTATAACTACACACACCTCCATTCTTTGACTTCACACACCTCCATTCTATGACTTCAAACACCTCCATTCTGTGACTTCACAAACCTCCATTCTGTGTTCACGCACCTCAATTCTGTGACTTCACACACCTCCATTCTGACTTCACACATCTCCATTCTATGACTTCACACACCTGCATTCTATAACTACACACACCTCCATTCTGTGACTTCACACACCTCCATTCTGAGTTGGCTCACCTCCATTCTGTGACTTCACACACGTCCATTCTGACTTCACACAGCTCCATTCTATGACTTAACACAACTCCATTCTCTGACGTCACACACATCCATTCTATGACTTCACACACCTTCATTCTTACTTCAAAAACATCAATTCTATGACTTCACACCCCTCCATTCTATGACTTCACACACCTCCATTTTGTGACTTCACACACCTCCATTATATGATTTCACACACCTCCATTGTGACTTCACACACCTCCATTCTATGAGTTCACACACCTCCATTCTGACTTCACACACCTCCATTCTAAGACGTCACACACCTCAATTCTGACTTCACACAGCTCCATTCTGTGACTTCACAAAACTCCATTCTATGATTTCACACACGTCCATACTATGACTTCACACACCTCCATCTATGACTTCACACACCTCCATTCAGAGTTCACACACCTCCATTCTGTGACTTCGAACACCTCCATTCTGACTTCACACACCTTCATTGCATGACTTCACACACCTCCATTCTGTGACTTCACACACCTCCCTTCTATGACTTCACACACTTCCATTGTGACGCACAGACCTCCATTTTATGAGTTCACACATCTCCATTCTATGATTTCACACACCTCCATTCTGACTTCACAGACCTCCATTCTATGACTTCACACAACTCCATTCTATGACTTCACACACCTCCATTCTGACGTCACAAACCTCCATTCTGTGACTTCACACACCTCCATTCTATGAGTTCACAAACCTAAATTCTATGACGTCACACAACTCCATTCTATGACTTCACACACCTCCATTCTGTGACTTCACACACCTCCATTCTATGACTTCAAACACCTAAATTCTATGACTTCACACAACTCCATTCTATGACTTCACACACCTCCATTCTGTGACTTCACACACCTCCATTCTGACTTGACTCACCTCTATTCTGTGTCTTCACATACCTCAATTCTGTGACTTCACACACTTCCATTGTGACTTCACACACCTCCATTCTATGATTTCACACACCTCCTTTCTATGACTTCACCCGGCTCCATTCTATGACTTCACACACCTGCATTCTGTGACTTCAGACACCTCAATTCTATGACTTAACACACCTCAATTCTGACTTCACACACCTCCATTCTGTGACTTCAAACACCTCCATTCTATGATTTCAGACACCTCCATTGTATGATTTCACACACCTCCATTCTATGACTTCACACACCTCCATTCTATGACTTCACTCACCTCCATTCTGAATTCACACACCTCCATTCTGTGACTTCTCACACCTCCATTCTGACTTCACACACATCCATTCCATGACTTCACACACCTCCATTCTATGAGTTCACACACCTTCATTTTGACTTCACACAACTCCATTCTATGACTTCACACACCTTCATTCTTACTTCAGAAACATCCATTCTATGACTTCACACATCTCCATTATATGACTTCACAAACCTCCATGCTGTGACTTCACACACCTCCATTCTGAGTTCACACACCTCCATTCTGTGACTTCACACACCTCCATTTTGACTTCACACACATCCATTCTATGACTTCACACACTTCAATTTTATGAATTCTCACACCTCCATTCTGTGACTTCACTCGCCTCCATTCTGTGACTTCACGCACCTCCATTGTGAGTTCACACACCTCCATTCTGTGACTTTACACACCTCCATTCTGTGACTTCACACACCTCCAATCTATGACTTCACACACCTCCATTCTATGACTTCACACACCTCCTTTCTGTGACTTCACGCACCTCCATTCCATGACTTCACACACCTCCATTGTGACTTCACACACCATGATACTATGATTTCACACACCTCCATTGTGACTTCACACACCTCCATTCTATGCCTTCACACACCGCCATTCTGACTTCACACAGCTCCATTCTGTGACTTCACAAACCTCCATTCTATGACTTCACACACCTCCATTCTGTGACTTCACACAAATCCATTCTATTTCTTCACACACTTCCATTATGACGTCACACACCTCCATTTTATGAGTTCACACATCTGCATTCTATGAATTCACACACCTCCATTCTCACTTCACACACCTCCATTCTATGAATTCACAGACCTCGAATCTGTGACTTCACTCATCTCAACCCTATGACTTCACACTTCTCCATTCTATGCCTTCCCACACCTCCTTTCTATGACTTCACCCACCTCCATTCAGCGACTTCACACCTCCATTCTGACTTCACACACCTCCATTCTGTGACTTCACACACCTCCATTCTATGACTTCTCACACCTTCATTCTATGACTTCACACACATCCATTCTATGACTTCACACACCTCCATTCTTTGCCTTCACACACCTCTATTCTATGACTTCACACACCTTCATTCTTTCTTTACAACATCCATTCTATGACTTCACACACATCCATTCTATGACTTCACACACCTCCATTCTGTGACTTCACACACCTGAATTCTGTGACTTCACACACCTCCATTCTGACTTCACACCCCTCCATTCTGTGATTTCACACACCTCCATTCGATGCCTTCACACACCTCAATTTTATGACTTCACACACCTAAATTCTATGACTTCACACACCTCCATTGTGACTTCACACACCTCCATTCTATGACTTCGCACACCTCCATTCTATGACTTCACACACCTCCATTTTGTGACTTCACACACTTCCATTCTATGACTTCACACCCCTCCATTCTATGACTTCACACACCTCCATTGTGAATTCACATACCTCCATTCTTTGACTTCACACAGCTCCATTCTGACTTCACACAGCTCCATTCTGTGACTCCACAAAACTCCATTCTATGATTTCACACACCTCCATTCTATGACTTCACACACCTCCATCTATGACTTCACACACCTCCATTTTGAGTTCTCACACCTCCATTCTGTGACTTCACACACCTCCATTTTGACTTAACACACCTCCATTGTATGACTTCACACACCTCCATTCTGTGACTTCACACACCTCCATTCTATGACTTCACACACTTCCATTGTGACATCACACACCTCCATTCTGACTTCACACACGTCCATTCTATGACTTCACAGACCTCCATTCTATGACTTCCCACACCTTCTTTCTATGACTTCACCCACCTACATTCTGCGACTTCACACCTCCATTATGACTTCACACACCTCTATTCTCTGACTTCAATCACCTCCATTCTATGACTTCACACACTTCCATTCTATGACTTCACACACCTCCATTCTATAACTACACACACCTCCATTCTTTGACTTCACACACCTCCATTCTATGACTTCACACACCTCCATTCTGTGACTTCACAAACCTCCATTCTGTGTTCACGCACCTCAATTCTGTGACTTCACACACCTCCATTGTGTGACTTCACAAACCTCCATTCTGTGTTCACGCACCTCAATTCTGTGACTTCACACACCTCCATTCTGACTTCACACATCTCCATTCTATGACTTCACACACCTGCATTCTATAACTACACACACCTCCATTCTGTGACTTCACACACCTCCATTCTGAATTGGCACACCTCCATTCTGTGACTTCACACACGTCCATTCTGACTTCACACAGCTCCATTCTATGACTTAACACAACTCCATTCTCTGACGTCACACACATCCATTCTATGACTTCACACACCTTCATTCTTACTTCAAAAACATCAATTCTATGACTTCACACACCTCCATTCTATGACTTCACACACCTCCATTTTGTGACTTCACACACCTCCATTATATGATTTCACACACCTCCATTGTGACTTCACACACCTCCATTCTATGAGTTCACACACCTCCATTCTGACTTCACACACCTCCATTCTAAGACGACACACGCCTCAATTCTGACTTCACACAGCTCCATTCTGTGACTTCACAAAACTCCATTCTATGATTTCACACACGTCCATACTATGACTTCACACACCTCCATCTATGACTTCACACACCTCCATTCAGAGTTCACACACCTCCATTCTGTGACTTCGAACACCTCCATTCTGACTTCACACACCTTCATTGCATGACTTCACACACCTCCATTCTGTGACTTCACACACCTCCCTTCTATGACTTCACACACTTCCATTGTGACGCACACACCTCCATTTTATGAGTTCACACATCTCCATTCTATGATTTCACACACCTCCATTCTGACTTCACAAACCTCCATTCTATGACTTCACACAACTCCATTCTATGACTTCACACACCTCCATTCTGACGTCACAAACCTCCATTCTGTGACTTCACACACCTCCATTCTATGAGTTCACAAACCTAAATTCTATGACGTCACACA
The DNA here is from genome assembly GCA_024803745.1 of Megascapheus bottae. Lineage (NCBI taxonomy): Eukaryota > Metazoa > Chordata > Mammalia > Rodentia > Geomyidae > Megascapheus > Megascapheus bottae. Next base: position 51,716 of record JANJXV010001954.1, on the reverse strand, counting down.
ACTCCATTCTATGACTTCACTCACCTCCATTCTGACTTCACACACCTCCATTCTGACTTCACACACCTCAATTCTGTGAGTTCACACACCTCCATTCTATGATTTCACACACTTCCATTCTATGACTTCACATACCTCCATTCTATGACTTCACACACCTCATTTCTGAGTTGACACACCTGCATTCTGTGATTTCACACACCTCCAATCTGACTTCACACACCTCCATTCTATGACTTCACACACCTCCTTTCGTTGACATCAAAAACCACCATTCTATGACTTCACATAACTCCATTTTGACTTCACACACCTCCATTCTATGAGTTCACAAACCTCCATTTTATGACTTCACACACCTCCATTCTATGACTTCACACACCTCAATTCTATGACTTCACACACCTCCATTCTATGACTTCACACACCTCCATTCTGTGACTTCACACACCTCCACTCTATGACTTCAAACACCTTCATTCTTACTTCACAAACATCCATTCTGTGACTTCACACACCTCCATTCTGTGACTTCACACACCTTTATTTTGACTTCACACACATCCATTCTGTGACTTCACACACCTGAATTCTGTGACTTCACACACCTCCATTCTGACTTCACACCCCTCCATTCTGTGATTTCACACACCTCCATTCGATGCCTTCACACACCTCAATTTTATGACTTCACACACCTAAATTCTATGACTTCACACACCTCCATTGTGACTTCACACACCTCCATTCTATGACTTCGCACACCTCCATTCTATGACTTCACACACCTCCATTTTGTGACTTCACACACTTCCATTCTATGACTTCACACACCTCCATTCTATGACTTCACACACCTCCATTGTGAATTCACATACCTCCATTCTTTGACTTCACACAGCTCCATTCTGACTTCACACAGCTCCATTCTGTGACTCCACAAAACTCCATTCTATGATTTCACACACCTCCATACTCTGACTTCACACACCTCCATCTATGACTTCACACACCTCCATTTTTAGTTCTCACACCTCCATTCTGTGACTTCACACACCTCCATTCTGACTTAACACACCTACATTGTATGACTTCACACACCTCCATTCGATGCCTTCACACACCTTAATTTTATGACTTCACAAACCTAAATTCTATGACTTCACACACCTCCATTGTTACTTCACACACCTCCATTCTATGACTTCTCACACCTCCATTCTATGACTTCACACACCTCCATTTTGTGACTTCACACACTTCCATTCTATGACTTCACACACCTCCATTCTATGACTTCACACACCTCCATTGTGAATTCACATACCTCCATTCTTTGACTTCACACAGCTACATTCTGACTTCACACAGCTACATTCTGTGACTCCACAAAACTCCATTCTATGATTTCACACACCTCCATTCTATGACTTCACACACCTACATCTATGACTTCACACACCTCCATTTTGAGTTCTCACACCTCCATTCTGTGACTTCACACACCTCCATTCTGACTTAACACACCTCCATTGTATGACTTCACACACCTCCATTCTGTGACTTCACACACCTCCATTCTGACTTCACTCACCTCTATTCTGTGTCTTCACATACCTCAATTCTGTGACTTCACACACTTCCATTGTGACTTCACACACCTCCATTCTATGATTTCACACACCTCCTTTCTATGACTTCACCCGGCTCCATTCTATGACTTCACACACCTGCATTCTGTGACTTCAGACACCTCAATTCTATGACTTAACACACCTCAATTCTGACTTCACACACCTCCATTCTGTGACTTCAAACACCTCCATTCTATGATTTCAGACACCTCCATTGTATGATTTCACACACCTCCATTCTATGACTTCACACACCTCCATTCTATGACTTCAGTCACCTCCATTCTGAATTCACACACCTCCATTCTGTGACTTCTCACACCTCCATTCTGACTTCACACACATCCATTCCATGACTTCACACACCTCCATTCTATGAGTTCACACACCTTCATTTTGACTTCACCCAACTCCATTCTATGACTTCACACACCTTCATTCTTACTTCAGAAACATCCATTCTTTGACTTCACACATCTCCATTATATGACTTCACAAACCTCCATTCTGTGACTTCACACACCTCCATTCTGAGTTCACACACCTCCATTCTGTGACTTCACACACCTCCATTTTGACTTCACACACATCCATTCTATGACTTCACACACTTCAATTCTATGAATTCTCACACCTCCATTCTGTGACTTCACTCGCCTCCATTCTGTGACTTCAGGCACCTCCATTGTGAGTTCACACACCTCCATTCTGTGACTTTACACACCTCCATTCTGTGACTTCACACACCTCCAATCTATGACTTCACACACCTCCATTCTATGACTTCACACACCTCCTTTCTGTGACTTCACGCACCTCCATTCCATGACTTCACACACCTCCATTGTGACTTCACACACCATGATACTATGATTTCACACACCTCCATTGTGACTTCACACACCTCCATTCTATGCCTTCACACACCGCCATTCTGACTTCACACAGCTCCATTCTGTGACTTCACAAACCTCCATTCTATGACTTCACACACCTCCATTCTGTGACTTCACACAAATCCATTCTATTTCTTCACACACTTCCATTGTGACGTCACACACCTCCATTTTATGAGTTCACACATCTGCATTCTATGATTTCACACACCTCCATTCTCACTTCACACACCTCCATTCTATGACTTCACAGACCTCGAATCTGTGACTTCACTCATCTCAACCCTATGACTTCACACTTCTCCATTCTATGACTTCCCACACCTCCTTTCTATGACTTCACCCACCTCCATTCAGCGACTTCACACCTCCATTCTGACTTCACACACCTCCATTCTGTGACTTCACACATCTCCATTCTATGACTTCACACACCTTCATTCTATGACTTCACACACATCCATTCTATGACGTCACACACCTCCATTCTTTGCCTTCACACACCTCTATTCTATGACTTCACACACCTTCATTCTTTCTTTACAAACATCCATTCTATGACTTCACACACATCCATTCTATGACTTCACACACCTCCATTCTGTGACTTCACACACCTGAATTCTGTGACTTCACACACCTCCATTCTGACTTCACACCCCTCCATTCTGTGATTTCACACACTTCCATTCGATGCCTTCACACACCTCAATTTTATGACTTCACACACCTAAATTCTATGACTTCACACACCTCCATTGTGACTTCACACACCTCCATTCTATGACTTCGCACACCTCCATTCTATGACTTCACACACCTCCATTTTGTGACTTCACACACTTCCATTCTATGACTTCACACACCTCCATTCTATGACTTCACACACCTCCATTGTGAATTCACATACCTCCATTCTTTGACTTCACACAGCTCCATTCTGACTTCACACAGCTCCATTCTGTGACTCCACAAAACTCCATTCTATGATTTCACACACCTCCATTCTGTGACTTCACACACCTCCAATCAGACTTCACACACCTCCATTCTATGACTTCACACACCTCCATTCTGTGACTTCACACACCTCCATTCTGTGACTTCACACAGCTCCATTCTATGACTTCACACACTTCCATTCTATGACTTCACACACCTCCATTCTGTGACTTCACACACCTCTATTGTGAGTTCAAACACCTCCATTCTGTGACTTCACACACCTCCATTCTGTGATTTCACACACCTCCATTCTATGAATTCACACACCTCCATTTTGACTTCACACAGTTCTATTCTCTGACTTCACACACCTCCATTCTGACTTCACACAGCTCCATTCTGTGACTTCACAAAACTCCATTCTATGATTTCACACACCTCCATACTATGACTTCACACACCTACATCTATGACTTCACACACGTCCTTGTATGACTTCACACACCTCCATTCTATGAGTTCATTTATCTCCATTCTATGCCTTCACACACCTCCATTCTTAATTCACACACCTCCATTCTATGACTTCACAGACCTCGTATCTTTGACTTCACTCACTTCCACTCTACGACTTCACACTCTTCCATTCTATGACTTCCCACACCTCCTTTCTATGACTTCACCCACCTCCATTCTGCGATTTCACACCTCCATTCTTACTTCACACACCTCCATTCTGTGACTTCACACACCTCCATTCTGAATTGACACACCTCCATCCTGTGACTTTACACACCTCCATTCTGACTTTACAACGCTCCATTCTATGACTTCACACAACTCCATTCTGTCACGTCACACACCTCCATTCTATGACTTCACACACCTTCATTCTTACTTCAAAAACATCCATTCTATGACTTCACACACCTCCATTCTGTGACTTCAGACACCTCCATTCTGACTTCACACACCTTCATTGTATGACTTCACACACCTCCATTCTATGACTTCACACACTTCCATTGTGACGTCACACACCTCCATTCTATGAGTTAACACATCTCCATTCTATGACTTCACACACCTCCATTCTGACTTCACAAACCTCCATTCTATGACTTCACGCACCTCCATTCTAACTTCACACTCCTCCATTCTATGATTTCACACACCTCCATTCTTTGACTTCACCCAGCTCCATTCTATTACTTCACACACCTCCATTCTGTGACTTCACACACCTCCATTCTATGACTTCACACACCTCCATTCTATGACTTCACACACCTCCATTGTGATTTCAAACACCTGCATTCTATGAGTTCACACACCTCAATTCTGATTTCACACCTCAATTCTATGACTTCACACAACTGCACTCTGACTTCACACACCTCCATTCTGTGAATTCAAACACCTCCATTCTACGATTTCACACACCACCATTGTATGACTTCACACCTCCATTCTATGACTTAACACACCTCCATTATATGACTTCACTAACCTCATTCTGAATTCACACATCTCCATTTTGTGACTTCTCATACCTCCATTCTGACTTCACACACCTCCATTCTATGACTTCACTCACCTCCATTCTGAATTCACACACCTGCATTCTGTTACTTCTCACACCTCCATTCTGACTTCACACACCTTCATTCTTACCTCAGAAACATCCATTCTATGACTTCAAACACCTCCATTATATGACTTCAAAAACCTCCATTCTGTGACTTCACACACCTCCATTCTGAGTTCACACACCTCCATTCTATGACTTCACACACCTCCATTCTGACTTCACACACCTCCATTCTATGACTTCACACACTTCAATTCTATGACTTCACACACCTCCATTCTGTGACTTCACACACCTCCATTCTGTGACTTCACACACCTCCATTCTATGACTTCACACACCTCCATTCTATGACTTCACACACCTCCATTCTATGATGTCACACACCTCCATTCTGTGACTTCACACACCTCCATTCTATGACTTCACACACCTCCATTCTGTGACTTCACCTACCTCCATTCTGAGTTCACACACCTCCATTCTGTGACTTCACACACCTTCATTCTGTGACTTCACACATCTCCATTCGATGACATCACACTCCTCCATTCTATGACTTCACACACCTCAATTCTGTGACTTCACACACCTCCATTCTATGACTTCACACATCTCCATTGTGACTCCACACACCTCGATTCTATGATTTAACACACCTCCATTCTGACTTCACACAGCTCCATTCTGTGACTTCACAAAACTCCATTCTATGATTTCACACACCTCCATACTATGACTTCACACACCTCCATCTATGACTTCACACACCTCCATTCTGAGTTCACACACCTCCATTGTATGACTTGACACACCTCCATTCTGTGACTTCACACACCTCCCTTCTATGACTTCACACACTTCCATTCTGTGACTTCAAACACCTCCATTCTATGATTTCACACACCTCCATTGTATGACTTCACAACCTCCATTCTATGACTTCACACACCTCCATTCTATGACTTTACTCACCTCCATTCTGAATTCACACAGCTCCATTCTATGACTTCCACACCTCCATTCTGTGACTTCACACACCACCATTCTATGACTTCACACACCTGCATTGTGACTCCACACACCTCCATTCTATGAGTTCACTCGCCTCTATTCTGACTTCATACACCTCCATTCTATGGCTTCACACACCTCCAATCTGACTTCACACACCTCCATTCTATGACTTCGCACACCTCTATTCTGAGTTCACACACATCCATTCGATGACTTCACACACCTCCATTCTGTGACTTCACACACCTCCATTCCATGACTTCACACACCTCCATTCTATGAGTTCACACACCTCCATTCTATGAGTTCACACACCTTCATTTTGACTTCACCTACCTCCATTCTATGACTTCACACACCTTCATTCTTACTTCAGAAACATCCGTTCTATGACTTCATATACCTCCATTATATAACTTCACAAACCTCCATTCTGTGACTTCACACACCTTCATTCTGTGACTTCACACACCTCCATTCTATGAGTTCATACCATCCATTCTGTGACTTCACACACCTCCATTCTATGACTTCACACACTTTCATTCTATGACTTCACACACCTCCATTCTGTGAGTTCACACACCTCCATTCTGAGTTCACACACCTCCATTATGTGACTTCACACACCTCCATTCTGTGACTTCACACACTTCCATTCTATGACTTCACACACCTCCATTCTATGACTTCACACACCTCCATTCTGTGACTTCACACACCTCCATTCTATGAGTTCATACCATCCATTCTTTGACTTCTCACACCTCCATTCTATGACTTCACACACTTCCATTCTATGACTTCACACACCTCCATTCTGTGACTTTACATACCTCCATTCTGAGTTCACACACCTCCATTCTGTGACTTCACACACCGCCATTCTGTGACTTCACACACCTCCATTCTGTGACTTCACACACCTCCATTCTATGACTTCGCACACCTTTATCCTGACTTCACACACCTCCATTCTGTGATTTCACACACCTCCATTCGATGACCTCACACGTATATTCTTTGACTTCACACACCTCCATTTTGACTTCACACACCTCCATTCTGTGACTTCACACACTTACATTTGTGACTTCTCACACCACTTTTGACTTCACACACCTCCATTCTGTGATTTCACACACCTTCATTTTGTGCCTTCACACATCTCCATTCTGTGACTTCACACAAATCCAATCTGTGACTTCACACACCGCCCTTCCGTGACTTCACTCACCTCCATTCTATGACTTCACACACCTCCATTCTATGACATCACACACCTCCATTCTATGACTTCACACACCTCCATTCTGTGACTTCACACAAATCCATTCTATTTCTTCACACACTTCCATTGTGACGTCACACACCTCCATTTTATGAGTTCACACATCTGCATTCTATGATTTCACACACCTCCATTCTCACTTCACACACCTCCATTCTATGACTTCACAGACCTCGAATCTGTGACTTCACTCATCTCAACCCTATGACTTCACACTTCTCCATTCTATGACTTCCCACACCTCCTTTCTATGACTTCACCCACCTCCATTCAGCGACTTCACACCTCCATTCTGACTTCACACACCTCCATTCTGTGACTTCACACATCTCCATTCTATGACTTCACACACCTTCATTCTATGACTTCACACACATCCATTCTATGACGTCACACACCTCCATTCTTTGCCTTCACACACCTCTATTCTATGACTTCACACACCTTCATTCTTTCTTTACAAACATCCATTCTATGACTTCACACACATCCATTCTATGACTTCACACACCTCCATTCTGTGACTTCACACACCTGAATTCTGTGACTTCACACACCTCCATTCTGACTTCACACCCCTCCATTCTGTGATTTCACACACTTCCATTCGATGCCTTCACACACCTCAATTTTATGACTTCACACACCTAAATTCTATGACTTCACACACCTCCATTGTGACTTCACACACCTCCATTCTATGACTTCGCACACCTCCATTCTATGACTTCACACACCTCCATTTTGTGACTTCACACACTTCCATTCTATGACTTCACACACCTCCATTCTATGACTTCACACACCTCCATTGTGAATTCACATACCTCCATTCTTTGACTTCACACAGCTCCATTCTGACTTCACACAGCTCCATTCTGTGACTCCACAAAACTCCATTCTATGATTTCACACACCTCCATTCTGTGACTTCACACACCTCCAATCAGACTTCACACACCTCCATTCTATGACTTCACACACCTCCATTCTGTGACTTCACACACCTCCATTCTGTGACTTCACACAGCTCCATTCTATGACTTCACACACTTCCATTCTATGACTTCACACACCTCCATTCTGTGACTTCACACACCTCTATTGTGAGTTCAAACACCTCCATTCTGTGACTTCACACACCTCCATTCTGTGATTTCACACACCTCCATTCTATGAATTCACACACCTCCATTTTGACTTCACACAGTTCTATTCTCTGACTTCACACACCTCCATTCTGACTTCACACACCTCCATTCTATGACTTCACACACCTCCTTTCTGTGACTTCACGCACCTCCATTCCATGACTTCACACACCTCCATTGTGACTTCACACACCATGATACTATGATTTCACACACCTCCATTGTGACTTCACACACCTCCATTCTATGCCTTCACACACCGCCATTCTGACTTCACACAGCTCCATTCTGTGACTTCACAAACCTCCATTCTATGACTTCACACACCTCCATTCTGTGACTTCACACAAATCCATTCTATTTCTTCACACACTTCCATTGTGACGTCACACACCTCCATTTTATGAGTTCACACATCTGCATTCTATGATTTCACACACCTCCATTCTCACTTCACACACCTCCATTCTATGACTTCACAGACCTCGACTCTGTGACTTCACTCATCTCAACCCTATGACTTCACACTTCTCCATTCTATGACTTCCCACACCTCCTTTCTATGACTTCACCCACCTCCATTCAGCGACTTCACACCTCCATTCTGACTTCACACACCTCCATTCTGTGACTTCACACATCTCCATTCTATGACTTCACACACCTTCATTCTATGACTTCACACACATCCATTCTATGACGTCACACACCTCCATTCTTTGCCTTCACACACCTCTATTCTATGACTTCACACACCTTCATTCTTTCTTTACAAACATCCATTCTATGACTTCACACACATCCATTCTATGACTTCACACACCTCCATTCTGTGACTTCACACACCTGAATTCTGTGACTTCACACACCTCCATTCTGACTTCACACCCCTCCATTCTGTGATTTCACACACTTCCATTCGATGCCTTCACACACCTCAATTTTATGACTTCACACACCTAAATTCTATGACTTCACACACCTCCATTGTGACTTCACACACCTCCATTCTATGACTTCGCACACCTCCATTCTATGACTTCACACACCTCCATTTTGTGACTTCACACACTTCCATTCTATGACTTCACACACCTCCATTCTATGACTTCACACACCTCCATTGTGAATTCACATACCTCCATTCTTTGACTTCACACAGCTCCATTCTGACTTCACACAGCTCCATTCTGTGACTCCACAAAACTCCATTCTATGATTTCACACACCTCCATTCTGTGACTTCACACACCTCCAATCAGACTTCACACACCTCCATTCTATGACTTCACACACCTCCATTCTGTGACTTCACACACCTCCATTCTGTGACTTCACACAGCTCCATTCTATGACTTCACACACTTCCATTCTATGACTTCACACACCTCCATTCTGTGACTTCACACACCTCTATTGTGAGTTCAAACACCTCCATTCTGTGACTTCACACACCTCCATTCTGTGATTTCACACACCTCCATTCTATGAATTCACACACCTCCATTTTGACTTCACACAGTTCTATTCTCTGACTTCACACACCTCCATTCTGACTTCACACAGCTCCATTCTGTGACTTCACAAAACTCCATTCTATGATTTCACACACCTCCATACTATGACTTCACACACCTACATCTATGACTTCACACACGTCCTTGTATGACTTCACACACCTCCATTCTATGAGTTCATTTATCTCCATTCTATGCCTTCACACACCTCCATTCTTAATTCACACACCTCCATTCTATGACTTCACAGACCTCGTATCTTTGACTTCACTCACTTCCACTCTACGACTTCACACTCTTCCATTCTATGACTTCCCACACCTCCTTTCTATGACTTCACCCACCTCCATTCTGCGATTTCACACCTCCATTCTTACTTCACACACCTCCATTCTGTGACTTCACACACCTCCATTCTGAATTGACACACCTCCATCCTGTGACTTTACACACCTCCATTCTGACTTTACAACGCTCCATTCTATGACTTCACACAACTCCATTCTGTCACGTCACACACCTCCATTCTATGACTTCACACACCTTCATTCTTACTTCAAAAACATCCATTCTATGACTTCACACACCTCCATTCTGTGACTTCAGACACCTCCATTCTGACTTCACACACCTTCATTGTATGACTTCACACACCTCCATTCTATGACTTCACACACTTCCATTGTGACGTCACACACCTCCATTCTATGAGTTAACACATCTCCATTCTATGACTTCACACACCTCCATTCTGACTTCACAAACCTCCATTCTATGACTTCACGCACCTCCATTCTAACTTCACACTCCTCCATTCTATGATTTCACACACCTCCATTCTTTGACTTCACCCAGCTCCATTCTATTACTTCACACACCTCCATTCTGTGACTTCACACACCTCCATTCTATGACTTCACACACCTCCATTCTATGACTTCACACACCTCCATTGTGATTTCAAACACCTGCATTCTATGAGTTCACACACCTCAATTCTGATTTCACACCTCAATTCTATGACTTCACACAACTGCACTCTGACTTCACACACCTCCATTCTGTGAATTCAAACACCTCCATTCTACGATTTCACACACCACCATTGTATGACTTCACACCTCCATTCTATGACTTAACACACCTCCATTATATGACTTCACTAACCTCATTCTGAATTCACACATCTCCATTTTGTGACTTCTCATACCTCCATTCTGACTTCACACACCTCCATTCTATGACTTCACTCACCTCCATTCTGAATTCACACACCTGCATTCTGTTACTTCTCACACCTCCATTCTGACTTCACACACCTTCATTCTTACCTCAGAAACATCCATTCTATGACTTCAAACACCTCCATTATATGACTTCAAAAACCTCCATTCTGTGACTTCACACACCTCCATTCTGAGTTCACACACCTCCATTCTATGACTTCACACACCTCCATTCTGACTTCACACACCTCCATTCTATGACTTCACACACTTCAATTCTATGACTTCACACACCTCCATTCTGTGACTTCACACACCTCCATTCTGTGACTTCACACACCTCCATTCTATGACTTCACACACCTCCATTCTATGACTTCACACACCTCCATTCTATGATGTCACACACCTCCATTCTGTGACTTCACACACCTCCATTCTATGACTTCACACACCTCCATTCTGTGACTTCACCTACCTCCATTCTGAGTTCACACACCTCCATTCTGTGACTTCACACACCTTCATTCTGTGACTTCACACATCTCCATTCGATGACATCACACTCCTCCATTCTATGACTTCACACACCTCAATTCTGTGACTTCACACACCTCCATTCTGTGACTTCACACATCTCCATTGTGACTCCACACACCTCGATGCTATGATTTAACACACCTCCATTCTGACTTCACACAGCTCCATTCTGTGACTTCACAAAACTCCATTCTATGATTTCACACACCTCCATACTATGACTTCACACACCTCCATCTATGACTTCACACACCTCCATTCTGAGTTCACACACCTCCATTGTATGACTTGACACACCTCCATTCTGTGACTTCACACATCTCCCTTCTATGACTTCACACACTTCCATTCTGTGACTTCAAACACCTCCATTCTATGATTTCACACACCTCCATTGTATGACTTCACAACCTCCATTCTATGACTTCACACACCTCCATTCTATGACTTTACTCACCTCCATTCTGAATTCACACAGCTCCATTCTATGACTTCCACACCTCCATTCTGTGACTTCACACACCACCATTCTATGACTTCACACACCTGCATTGTGACTCCACACACCTCCATTCTATGAGTTCACTCGCCTCTATTCTGACTTCATACACCTCCATTCTATGGCTTCACACACCTCCAATCTGACTTCACACACCTCCATTCTATGACTTCGCACACCTCTATTCTGAGTTCACACACATCCATTCGATGACTTCACACACCTCCATTCCATGACTTCACACACCTCCATTCTATGAGTTCACACACCTCCATTCTATGAGTTCACACACCTTCATTTTGACTTCACCTACCTCCATTCTATGACTTCACACACCTTCATTCTTACTTCAGAAACATCCGTTCTATGACTTCATATACCTCCATTATATAACTTCACAAACCTCCATTCTGTGACTTCACACACCTTCATTCTGTGACTTCACACACCTCCATTCTATGAGTTCATACCATCCATTCTGTGACTTCACACACCTCCATTCTATGACTTCACACACTTTCATTCTATGACTTCACACACCTCCATTCTGTGAGTTCACACACCTCCATTCTGAGTTCACACACCTCCATTATGTGACTTCACACACCTCCATTCTGTGACTTCACACACTTCCATTCTATGACTTCACACACCTCCATTCTATGACTTCACACACCTCCATTCTGTGACTTCACACACCTCCATTCTATGAGTTCATACCATCCATTCTTTGACTTCTCACACCTCCATTCTATGACTTCACACACTTCCATTCTATGACTTCACACACCTCCATTCTGTGACTTTACATACCTCCATTCTGAGTTCACACACCTCCATTCTGTGACTTCACACACCGCCATTCTGTGACTTCACACACCTCCATTCTGTGACTTCACACACCTCCATTCTATGACTTCGCACACCTTTATCCTGACTTCACACACCTCCATTCTGTGATTTCACACACCTCCATTCGATGACCTCACACGTATATTCTTTGACTTCACACACCTCCATTTTGACTTCACACACCTCCATTCTGTGACTTCACACACTTACATTTGTGACTTCTCACACCACTTTTGACTTCACACACCTCCATTCTGTGATTTCACACACCTTCATTTTGTGCCTTCACACATCTCCATTCTGTGACTTCACACAAATCCAATCTGTGACTTCACACACCGCCCTTCCGTGACTTCACTCACCTCCATTCTATGACTTCACACACCTCCATTCTATGACATCACACACCTCCATTCTATGACTTCACACACCTCCATTCTGTGACTTCACACAAATCCATTCTATTTCTTCACACACTTCCATTGTGACGTCACACACCTCCATTTTATGAGTTCACACATCTGCATTCTATGATTTCACACACCTCCATTCTCACTTCACACACCTCCATTCTATGACTTCACAGACCTCGAATCTGTGACTTCACTCATCTCAACCCTATGACTTCACACTTCTCCATTCTATGACTTCCCACACCTCCTTTCTATGACTTCACCCACCTCCATTCAGCGACTTCACACCTCCATTCTGACTTCACACACCTCCATTCTGTGACTTCACACATCTCCATTCTATGACTTCACACACCTTCATTCTATGACTTCACACACATCCATTCTATGACGTCACACACCTCCATTCTTTGCCTTCACACACCTCTATTCTATGACTTCACACACCTTCATTCTTTCTTTACAAACATCCATTCTATGACTTCACACACATCCATTCTATGACTTCACACACCTCCATTCTGTGACTTCACACACCTGAATTCTGTGACTTCACACACCTCCATTCTGACTTCACACCCCTCCATTCTGTGATTTCACACACTTCCATTCGATGCCTTCACACACCTCAATTTTATGACTTCACACACCTAAATTCTATGACTTCACACACCTCCATTGTGACTTCACACACCTCCATTCTATGACTTCGCACACCTCCATTCTATGACTTCACACACCTCCATTTTGTGACTTCACACACTTCCATTCTATGACTTCACACACCTCCATTCTATGACTTCACACACCTCCATTGTGAATTCACATACCTCCATTCTTTGACTTCACACAGCTCCATTCTGACTTCACACAGCTCCATTCTGTGACTCCACAAAACTCCATTCTATGATTTCACACACCTCCATTCTGTGACTTCACACACCTCCAATCAGACTTCACACACCTCCATTCTATGACTTCACACACCTCCATTCTGTGACTTCACACACCTCCATTCTGTGACTTCACACAGCTCCATTCTATGACTTCACACACTTCCATTCTATGACTTCACACACCTCCATTCTGTGACTTCACACACCTCTATTGTGAGTTCAAACACCTCCATTCTGTGACTTCACACACCTCCATTCTGTGATTTCACACACCTCCATTCTATGAATTCACACACCTCCATTTTGACTTCACACAGTTCTATTCTCTGACTTCACACACCTCCATTCTGACTTCACACAGCTCCATTCTGTGACTTCACAAAACTCCATTCTATGATTTCACACACCTCCATACTATGACTTCACACACCTACATCTATGACTTCACACACGTCCTTGTATGACTTCACACACCTCCATTCTATGAGTTCATTTATCTCCATTCTATGCCTTCACACACCTCCATTCTTAATTCACACACCTCCATTCTATGACTTCACAGACCTCGTATCTTTGACTTCACTCACTTCCACTCTACGACTTCACACTCTTCCATTCTATGACTTCCCACACCTCCTTTCTATGACTTCACCCACCTCCATTCTGCGATTTCACACCTCCATTCTTACTTCACACACCTCCATTCTGTGACTTCACACACCTCCATTCTGAATTGACACACCTCCATCCTGTGACTTTACACACCTCCATTCTGACTTTACAACGCTCCATTCTATGACTTCACACAACTCCATTCTGTCACGTCACACACCTCCATTCTATGACTTCACACACCTTCATTCTTACTTCAAAAACATCCATTCTATGACTTCACACACCTCCATTCTGTGACTTCAGACACCTCCATTCTGACTTCACACACCTTCATTGTATGACTTCACACACCTACATTCTATGACTTCACACACTTCCATTGTGACGTCACACACCTCCATTCTATGAGTTAACACATCTCCATTCTATGACTTCACACACCTCCATTCTGACTTCACAAACCTCCATTCTATGACTTCACGCACCTCCATTCTAACTTCACACTCCTCCATTCTATGATTTCACACACCTCCATTCTTTGACTTCACCCAGCTCCATTCTATTACTTCACACACCTCCATTCTGTGACTTCACACACCTCCATTCTATGACTTCACACACCTCCATTCTATGACTTCACACACCTCCATTGTGATTTCAAACACCTGCATTCTATGAGTTCACACACCTCAATTCTGATTTCACACCTCAATTCTATGACTTCACACAACTGCACTCTGACTTCACACACCTCCATTCTGTGAATTCAAACACCTCCATTCTACGATTTCACACACCACCATTGTATGACTTCACACCTCCATTCTATGACTTAACACACCTCCATTATATGACTTCACTAACCTCATTCTGAATTCACACATCTCCATTTTGTGACTTCTCATACCTCCATTCTGACTTCACACACCTCCATTCTATGACTTCACTCACCTCCATTCTGAATTCACACACCTGCATTCTGTTACTTCTCACACCTCCATTCTGACTTCACACACCTTCATTCTTACCTCAGAAACATCCATTCTATGACTTCAAACACCTCCATTATATGACTTCAAAAACCTCCATTCTGTGACTTCACACACCTCCATTCTGAGTTCACACACCTCCATTCTATGACTTCACACACCTCCATTCTGACTTCACACACCTCCATTCTATGACTTCACACACTTCAATTCTATGACTTCACACACCTCCATTCTGTGACTTCACACACCTCCATTCTGTGACTTCACACACCTCCATTCTATGACTTCACACACCTCCATTCTATGACTTCACACACCTCCATTCTATGATGTCACACACCTCCATTCTGTGACTTCACACACCTCCATTCTATGACTTCACACACCTCCATTCTGTGACTTCACCTACCTCCATTCTGAGTTCACACACCTCCATTCTGTGACTTCACACACCTTCATTCTGTGACTTCACACATCTCCATTCGATGACATCACACTCCTCCATTCTATGACTTCACACACCTCAATTCTGTGACTTCACACACCTCCATTCTGTGACTTCACACATCTCCATTGTGACTCCACACACCTCGATTCTATGATTTAACACACCTCCATTCTGACTTCACACAGCTCCATTCTGTGACTTCACAAAACTCCATTCTATGATTTCACACACCTCCATACTATGACTTCACACACCTCCATCTATGACTTCACACACCTCCATTCTGAGTTCACACACCTCCATTGTATGACTTGACACACCTCCATTCTGTGACTTCACACACCTCCCTTCTATGACTTCACACACTTCCATTCTGTGACTTCAAACACCTCCATTCTATGATTTCACACACCTCCATTGTATGACTTCACAACCTCCATTCTATGACTTCACACACCTCCATTCTATGACTTTACTCACCTCCATTCTGAATTCACACAGCTCCATTCTATGACTTCCACACCTCCATTCTGTGACTTCACACACCACCATTCTATGACTTCACACACCTGCATTGTGACTCCACACACCTCCATTCTATGAGTTCACTCGCCTCTATTCTGACTTCATACACCTCCATTCTATGGCTTCACACACCTCCAATCTGACTTCACACACCTCCATTCTATGACTTCGCACACCTCTATTCTGAGTTCACACACATCCATTCGATGACTTCACACACCTCCATTCTGTGACTTCACACACCTCCATTCCATGACTTCACACACCTCCATTCTATGAGTTCACACACCTCCATTCTATGAGTTCACACACCTTCATTTTGACTTCACCTACCTCCATTCTATGACTTCACACACCTTCATTCTTACTTCAGAAACATCCGTTCTATGACTTCATATACCTCCATTATATAACTTCACAAACCTCCATTCTGTGACTTCACACACCTTCATTCTGTGACTTCACACACCTCCATTCTATGAGTTCATACCATCCATTCTGTGACTTCACACACCTCCATTCTATGACTTCACACACTTTCATTCTATGACTTCACACACCTCCATTCTGTGAGTTCACACACCTCCATTCTGAGTTCACACACCTCCATTATGTGACTTCACACACCTCCATTCTGTGACTTCACACACTTCCATTCTATGACTTCACACACCTCCATTCTATGACTTCACACACCTCCATTCTGTGACTTCACACACCTCCATTCTATGAGTTCATACCATCCATTCTTTGACTTCTCACACCTCCATTCTATGACTTCACACACTTCCATTCTATGACTTCACACACCTCCATTCTGTGACTTTACATACCTCCATTCTGAGTTCACACACCTCCATTCTGTGACTTCACACACCGCCATTCTGTGACTTCACACACCTCCATTCTGTGACTTCACACACCTCCATTCTATGACTTCGCACACCTTTATCCTGACTTCACACACCTCCATTCTGTGATTTCACACACCTCCATTCGATGACCTCACACGTATATTCTTTGACTTCACACACCTCCATTTTGACTTCACACACCTCCATTCTGTGACTTCACACACTTACATTTGTGACTTCTCACACCACTTTTGACTTCACACACCTCCATTCTGTGATTTCACACACCTTCATTTTGTGCCTTCACACATCTCCATTCTGTGACTTCACACAAATCCAATCTGTGACTTCACACACCGCCCTTCCGTGACTTCACTCACCTCCATTCTATGACTTCACACACCTCCATTCTATGACATCACACACCTCCATTCTATGACTTCACACACCTCCATTCTGTGACTTCACACAAATCCATTCTATTTCTTCACACACTTCCATTGTGACGTCACACACCTCCATTTTATGAGTTCACACATCTGCATTCTATGATTTCACACACCTCCATTCTCACTTCACACACCTCCATTCTATGACTTCACAGACCTCGAATCTGTGACTTCACTCATCTCAACCCTATGACTTCACACTTCTCCATTCTATGACTTCCCACACCTCCTTTCTATGACTTCACCCACCTCCATTCAGCGACTTCACACCTCCATTCTGACTTCACACACCTCCATTCTGTGACTTCACACATCTCCATTCTATGACTTCACACACCTTCATTCTATGACTTCACACACATCCATTCTATGACGTCACACACCTCCATTCTTTGCCTTCACACACCTCTATTCTATGACTTCACACACCTTCATTCTTTCTTTACAAACATCCATTCTATGACTTCACACACATCCATTCTATGACTTCACACACCTCCATTCTGTGACTTCACACACCTGAATTCTGTGACTTCACACACCTCCATTCTGACTTCACACCCCTCCATTCTGTGATTTCACACACTTCCATTCGATGCCTTCACACACCTCAATTTTATGACTTCACACACCTAAATTCTATGACTTCACACACCTCCATTGTGACTTCACACACCTCCATTCTATGACTTCGCACACCTCCATTCTATGACTTCACACACCTCCATTTTGTGACTTCACACACTTCCATTCTATGACTTCACACACCTCCATTCTATGACTTCACACACCTCCATTGTGAATTCACATACCTCCATTCTTTGACTTCACACAGCTCCATTCTGACTTCACACAGCTCCATTCTGTGACTCCACAAAACTCCATTCTATGATTTCACACACCTCCATTCTGTGACTTCACACACCTCCAATCAGACTTCACACACCTCCATTCTATGACTTCACACACCTCCATTCTGTGACTTCACACACCTCCATTCTGTGACTTCACACAGCTCCATTCTATGACTTCACACACTTCCATTCTATGACTTCACACACCTCCATTCTGTGACTTCACACACCTCTATTGTGAGTTCAAACACCTCCATTCTGTGACTTCACACACCTCCATTCTGTGATTTCACACACCTCCATTCTATGAATTCACACACCTCCATTTTGACTTCACACAGTTCTATTCTCTGACTTCACACACCTCCATTCTGACTTCACACAGCTCCATTCTGTGACTTCACAAAACTCCATTCTATGATTTCACACACCTCCATACTATGACTTCACACACCTACATCTATGACTTCACACACGTCCTTGTATGACTTCACACATTCTATGAGTTCATTTATCTCCATTCTATGCCTTCACACACCTCCATTCTTAATTCACACACCTCCATTCTATGACTTCACAGACCTCGTATCTTTGACTTCACTCACTTCCACTCTACGACTTCACACTCTTCCATTCTATGACTTCCCACACCTCCTTTCTATGACTTCACCCACCTCCATTCTGCGATTTCACACCTCCATTCTTACTTCACACACCTCCATTCTGTGACTTCACACACCTCCATTCTGAATTGACACACCTCCATCCTGTGACTTTACACACCTCCATTCTGACTTTACAACGCTCCATTCTATGACTTCACACAACTCCATTCTGTCACGTCACACACCTCCATTCTATGACTTCACACACCTCCATTCTATGAGTTCATACCATCCATTCTGTGACTTCACACACCTCCATTCTATGACTTCACACACTTTCATTCTATGACTTCACACACCTCCATTCTGTGAGTTCACACACCTCCATTCTGAGTTCACACACCTCCATTATGTGACTTCACACACCTCCATTCTGTGACTTCACACACTTCCATTCTATGACTTCACACACCTCCATTCTATGACTTCACACACCTCCATTCTGTGACTTCACACACCTCCATTCTATGAGTTCATACCATCCATTCTTTGACTTCTCACACCTCCATTCTATGACTTCACACACTTCCATTCTATGACTTCACACACCTCCATTCTGTGACTTTACATACCTCCATTCTGAGTTCACACCCCTCCATTCTGTGACTTCACACACCGCCATTCTGTGACTTCACACACCTCCATTCTGTGACTTCACACACCTCCATTCTATGACTTCGCACACCTTTATCCTGACTTCACACACCTCCATTCTGTGATTTCACACACCTCCATTCGATGACCTCACACGTATATTCTTTGACTTCACACACCTCCATTTTGACTTCACACACCTCCATTCTGTGACTTCACACACTTACATTTGTGACTTCTCACACCACTTTTGACTTCACACACCTCCATTCTGTGATTTCACACACCTTCATTTTGTGCCTTCACACATCTCCATTCTGTGACTTCACACAAATCCAATCTGTGACTTCACACACCGCCCTTCCGTGACTTCACTCACCTCCATTCTATGACTTCACACACCTCCATTCTATGACATCACACACCTCCATTCTATGACTTCACACACCTCCATTCTGTGACTTCACACAAATCCATTCTATTTCTTCACACACTTCCATTGTGACGTCACACACCTCCATTTTATGAGTTCACACATCTGCATTCTATGATTTCACACACCTCCATTCTCACTTCACACACCTCCATTCTATGACTTCACAGACCTCGAATCTGTGACTTCACTCATCTCAACCCTATGACTTCACACTTCTCCATTCTATGACTTCCCACACCTCCTTTCTATGACTTCACCCACCTCCATTCAGCGACTTCACACCTCCATTCTGACTTCACACACCTCCATTCTGTGACTTCACACATCTCCATTCTATGACTTCACACACCTTCATTCTATGACTTCACACACATCCATTCTATGACGTCACACACCTCCATTCTTTGCCTTCACACACCTCTATTCTATGACTTCACACACCTTCATTCTTTCTTTACAAACATCCATTCTATGACTTCACACACATCCATTCTATGACTTCACACACCTCCATTCTGTGACTTCACACACCTGAATTCTGTGACTTCACACACCTCCATTCTGACTTCACACCCCTCCATTCTGTGATTTCACACACTTCCATTCGATGCCTTCACACACCTCAATTTTATGACTTCACACACCTAAATTCTATGACTTCACACACCTCCATTGTGACTTCACACACCTCCATTCTATGACTTCGCACACCTCCATTCTATGACTTCACACACCTCCATTTTGTGACTTCACACACTTCCATTCTATGACTTCACACACCTCCATTCTATGACTTCACACACCTCCATTGTGAATTCACATACCTCCATTCTTTGACTTCACACAGCTCCATTCTGACTTCACACAGCTCCATTCTGTGACTCCACAAAACTCCATTCTATGATTTCACACACCTCCATTCTGTGACTTCACACACCTCCAATCAGACTTCACACACCTCCATTCTATGACTTCACACACCTCCATTCTGTGACTTCACACACCTCCATTCTGTGACTTCACACAGCTCCATTCTATGACTTCACACACTTCCATTCTATGACTTCACACACCTCCATTCTGTGACTTCACACACCTCTATTGTGAGTTCAAACACCTCCATTCTGTGACTTCACACACCTCCATTCTGTGATTTCACACACCTCCATTCTATGAATTCACACACCTCCATTTTGACTTCACACAGTTCTATTCTCTGACTTCACACACCTCCATTCTGACTTCACACAGCTCCATTCTGTGACTTCACAAAACTCCATTCTATGATTTCACACACCTCCATACTATGACTTCACACACCTACATCTATGACTTCACACACGTCCTTGTATGACTTCACACACCTCCATTCTATGAGTTCATTTATCTCCATTCTATGCCTTCACACACCTCCATTCTTAATTCACACACCTCCATTCTATGACTTCACAGACCTCGTATCTTTGACTTCACTCACTTCCACTCTACGACTTCACACTCTTCCATTCTATGACTTCCCACACCTCCTTTCTATGACTTCACCCACCTCCATTCTGCGATTTCACACCTCCATTCTTACTTCACACACCTCCATTCTGTGACTTCACACACCTCCATTCTGAATTGACACACCTCCATCCTGTGACTTTACACACCTCCATTCTGACTTTACAACGCTCCATTCTATGACTTCACACAACTCCATTCTGTCACGTCACACACCTCCATTCTATGACTTCACACACCTTCATTCTTACTTCAAAAACATCCATTCTATGACTTCACACACCTCCATTCTGTGACTTCAGACACCTCCATTCTGACTTCACACACCTTCATTGTATGACTTCACACACCTACATTCTATGACTTCACACACTTCCATTGTGACGTCACACACCTCCATTCTATGAGTTAACACATCTCCATTCTATGACTTCACACACCTCCATTCTGACTTCACAAACCTCCATTCTATGACTTCACGCACCTCCATTCTAACTTCACACTCCTCCATTCTATGATTTCACACACCTCCATTCTTTGACTTCACCCAGCTCCATTCTATTACTTCACACACCTCCATTCTGTGACTTCACACACCTCCATTCTATGACTTCACACACCTCCATTCTATGACTTCACACACCTCCATTGTGATTTCAAACACCTGCATTCTATGAGTTCACACACCTCAATTCTGATTTCACACCTCAATTCTATGACTTCACACAACTGCACTCTGACTTCACACACCTCCATTCTGTGAATTCAAACACCTCCATTCTACGATTTCACACACCACCATTGTATGACTTCACACCTCCATTCTATGACTTAACACACCTCCATTATATGACTTCACTAACCTCATTCTGAATTCACACATCTCCATTTTGTGACTTCTCATACCTCCATTCTGACTTCACACACCTCCATTCTATGACTTCACTCACCTCCATTCTGAATTCACACACCTGCATTCTGTTACTTCTCACACCTCCATTCTGACTTCACACACCTTCATTCTTACCTCAGAAACATCCATTCTATGACTTCAAACACCTCCATTATATGACTTCAAAAACCTCCATTCTGTGACTTCACACACCTCCATTCTGAGTTCACACACCTCCATTCTATGACTTCACACACCTCCATTCTGACTTCACACACCTCCATTCTATGACTTCACACACTTCAATTCTATGACTTCACACACCTCCATTCTGTGACTTCACACACCTCCATTCTGTGACTTCACACACCTCCATTCTATGACTTCACACACCTCCATTCTATGACTTCACACACCTCCATTCTATGATGTCACACACCTCCATTCTGTGACTTCACACACCTCCATTCTATGACTTCACACACCTCCATTCTGTGACTTCACCTACCTCCATTCTGAGTTCACACACCTCCATTCTGTGACTTCACACACCTTCATTCTGTGACTTCACACATCTCCATTCGATGACATCACACTCCTCCATTCTATGACTTCACACACCTCAATTCTGTGACTTCACACACCTCCATTCTATGACTTCACACATCTCCATTGTGACTCCACACACCTCGATTCTATGATTTAACACACCTCCATTCTGACTTCACACAGCTCCATTCTGTGACTTCACAAAACTCCATTCTATGATTTCACACACCTCCATACTATGACTTCACACACCTCCATCTATGACTTCACACACCTCCATTCTGAGTTCACACACCTCCATTGTATGACTTGACACACCTCCATTCTGTGACTTCACACACCTCCCTTCTATGACTTCACACACTTCCATTCTGTGACTTCAAACACCTCCATTCTATGATTTCACACACCTCCATTGTATGACTTCACAACCTCCATTCTATGACTTCACACACCTCCATTCTATGACTTTACTCACCTCCATTCTGAATTCACACAGCTCCATTCTATGACTTCCACACCTCCATTCTGTGACTTCACACACCACCATTCTATGACTTCACACACCTGCATTGTGACTCCACACACCTCCATTCTATGAGTTCACTCGCCTCTATTCTGACTTCATACACCTCCATTCTATGGCTTCACACACCTCCAATCTGACTTCACACACCTCCATTCTATGACTTCGCACACCTCTATTCTGAGTTCACACACATCCATTCGATGACTTCACACACCTCCATTCTGTGACTTCACACACCTCCATTCCATGACTTCACACACCTCCATTCTATGAGTTCACACACCTCCATTCTATGAGTTCACACACCTTCATTTTGACTTCACCTACCTCCATTCTATGACTTCACACACCTTCATTCTTACTTCAGAAACATCCGTTCTATGACTTCATATACCTCCATTATATAACTTCACAAACCTCCATTCTGTGACTTCACACACCTTCGTTCTGTGACTTCACACACCTCCATTCTATGAGTTCATACCATCCATTCTGTGACTTCACACACCTCCATTCTATGACTTCACACACTTTCATTCTATGACTTCACACACCTCCATTCTGTGAGTTCACACACCTCCATTCTGAGTTCACACACCTCCATTATGTGACTTCACACACCTCCATTCTGTGACTTCACACACTTCCATTCTATGACTTCACACACCTCCATTCTATGACTTCACACACCTCCATTCTGTGACTTCACACACCTCCATTCTATGAGTTCATACCATCCATTCTTTGACTTCTCACACCTCCATTCTATGACTTCACACACTTCCATTCTATGACTTCACACACCTCCATTCTGTGACTTTACATACCTCCATTCTGAGTTCACACACCTCCATTCTGTGACTTCACACACCGCCATTCTGTGACTTCACACACCTCCATTCTGTGACTTCACACACCTCCATTCTATGACTTCGCACACCTTTATCCTGACTTCACACACCTCCATTCTGTGATTTCACACACCTCCATTCGATGACCTCACACGTATATTCTTTGACTTCACACACCTCCATTTTGACTTCACACACCTCCATTCTGTGACTTCACACACTTACATTTGTGACTTCTCACACCACTTTTGACTTCACACACCTCCATTCTGTGATTTCACACACCTTCATTTTGTGCCTTCACACATCTCCATTCTGTGACTTCACACAAATCCAATCTGTGACTTCACACACCGCCCTTCCGTGACTTCACTCACCTCCATTCTATGACTTCACACACCTCCATTCTATGACATCACACACCTCCATTCTATGACTTCACACACTTCCATTCTATGACTTCACACACCTCCATTCTATGACTTCACACACATCCATTCTATGACTTCACACACCTCCATTCTATGAGTTCACACACCTCCATTCTTTGACTTCACACACCTCCATTTTGACTTCACACACCTATATTCTGTGACTTCACACACCTCCATTTTTGACTTCACACACCACCATTTTGATTTCACACAACTCCATTCTGTGACTTCACACACCTCCATTCTTTGACTTCACACACCTCCGTTTTGTCTTCACACACTTCCATTCTGGGACTTAACACACCTCCATTTTGTGACTTCACATACCACCATTGTTTGACTTCACACACCTCCATTCTTTGACTTCATACACCTCCATTCCACGACTACACACACCTTCATTCTATGAGTTCAGAAACATCCAGTCTATGAGTTCACACACCACAATTTTGTCTTCACACACCTCCATTCTATGACTTCACACACCTTCATTCTTAATTCAGAAACATCCATTGTATGACTTCACAACCTCCATTCTATGACTTCACACACCTCCATTCTATGACTTTACTCACCTCCATTCTGAATTCACACAGCTCCATTCTATGACTTCCACACCTCCATTCTGTGACTTCACACACCACCATTCTATGACTTCACACACCTGCATTGTGACTCCACACACCTCCATTCTATGAGTTCACTCGCCTCTATTCTGACTTCATACACCTCCATTCTATGGCTTCACACACCTCCAATCTGACTTCACACACCTCCATTCTATGACTTCGCACACCTCTATTCTGAGTTCACACACATCCATTCGATGACTTCACACACCTCCATTCTGTGACTTCACACACCTCCATTCCATGACTTCACACACCTCCATTCTATGAGTTCACACACCTCCATTCTATGAGTTCACACACCTTCATTTTGACTTCACCTACCTCCATTCTATGACTTCACACACCTTCATTCTTACTTCAGAAACATCCGTTCTATGACTTCATATACCTCCATTATATAACTTCACAAACCTCCATTCTGTGACTTCACACACCTTCATTCTGTGACTTCACACACCTCCATTCTATGAGTTCATACCATCCATTCTGTGACTTCACACACCTCCATTCTATGACTTCACACACTTTCATTCTATGACTTCACACACCTCCATTCTGTGAGTTCACACACCTCCATTCTGAGTTCACACACCTCCATTATGTGACTTCACACACCTCCATTCTGTGACTTCACACACTTCCATTCTATGACTTCACACACCTCCATTCTATGACTTCACACACCTCCATTCTGTGACTTCACACACCTCCATTCTATGAGTTCATACCATCCATTCTTTGACTTCTCACACCTCCATTCTATGACTTCACACACTTCCATTCTATGACTTCACACACCTCCATTCTGTGACTTTACATACCTCCATTCTGAGTTCACACACCTCCATTCTGTGACTTCACACACCGCCATTCTGTGACTTCACACACCTCCATTCTGTGACTTCACACACCTCCATTCTATGACTTCGCACACCTTTATCCTGACTTCACACACCTCCATTCTGTGATTTCACACACCTCCATTCGATGACCTCACACGTATATTCTTTGACTTCACACACCTCCATTTTGACTTCACACACCTCCATTCTGTGACTTCACACACTTACATTTGTGACTTCTCACACCACTTTTGACTTCACACACCTCCATTCTGTGATTTCACACACCTTCATTTTGTGCCTTCACACATCTCCATTCTGTGACTTCACACAAATCCAATCTGTGACTTCACACACCGCCCTTCCGTGACTTCACTCACCTCCATTCTATGACTTCACACACCTCCATTCTATGACATCACACACCTCCATTCTATGACTTCACACACTTCCATTCTATGACTTCACACACCTCCATTCTATGACTTCACACACATCCATTCTATGACTTCACACACCTCCATTCTATGAGTTCACACACCTCCATTCTTTGACTTCACACACCTCCATTTTGACTTCACACACCTATATTCTGTGACTTCACACACCTCCATTTTTGACTTCACACACCACCATTTTGATTTCACACAACTCCATTCTGTGACTTCACACACCTCCATTCTTTGACTTCACACACCTCCGTTTTGTCTTCACACACTTCCATTCTGGGACTTAACACACCTCCATTCTGTGACTTCACATACCACCATTGTTTGACTTCACACACCTCCATTCTTTGACTTCATACACCTCCATTCCACGACTACACACACCTTCATTCTATGAGTTCAGAAACATCCAGTCTATGAGTTCACACACCACAATTTTGTCTTCACACACCTCCATTCTATGACTTCACACACCTTCATTCTTAATTCAGAAACATCCATTCTATGACTTCACACACCTCCATTCTATGACTTCACAAACCTCCATTCTGTGACTTCACACACCTCCATTCTGAGTTCACACACCTCCATTCGGTGACTTCATACACCTCCACTCTGACTTCACACACCTCCATTGTATGACTTTACACACTTCCATTCTATGACTTCACACACCTCCATTCTGTGACTTCACACATCTCCATTCTGTGACTTCACACACCTTCATTCTATGAATTCACACACCTCCATTCTATGACTTCACACACCTCCATGCTTTGACTTCACACACCTCTATTCGATGACTTCACACACCTTCATTCTTACTTCACAAACATCCTTTCTATGACTTCACACACCTCCATTCTATGATTTCAAACACCTCCATTCTGTGATTCACACACCTGCATTCTGTGTTCACACACCTCAATTCTGTGAATTCACACACCTCCATTCTGACTTCACACAGCTCCATTGTGTGTCTTCACAAAACTCCATTCTATGGTTTCACACACCTCCATACTATGACTTCACACACCTCCATTCTATGACTTCACACACCTCCATTCTATGACTTCACACACCTCCATTCTGTGACTTCACCCACCTCCATTGTGAGTTCACATACCTCCATTCTGTGATTCACACACCTTCATTCTGTGACTTCACACACCTCCATTGTATGACTTCACACACCTCCATTCTATGACTTCACACACCTCCATTCTGTGACTTCACGCACCTCCATTCTATGACTTCACACACCTCCATTCTGTGACTTCACACACCTTGATTCTATGATTTCACATACCTCCATTCTGACTTCACACACCTCCATTCTATGACTTCACACACCTCCATTCTGACTTCACACAGCTCCATTGTGTGTCTTCACAAAACTCCATTGTATGGTTTCACACACCTCCATACTATGACTTCACACACCCCCATCTATGACTTCACACACCTCCATTCTGAGTTCACACACCTCCATTCTGTGACTTCACACACCTCCATTCTGCCTTCACTCACCTCCATTGTATGACTTCACACACCTCCATTCTGTGACTTCACACACCTCCATTCTATGACTTCACACACTTCAATTTGACGTCACACACCTCCATTCTATGAATTCACAAATCTCCATTCTATGATTTCACACACCTCCATTCTGACTTTACACACCTCCATTCTATGACTTCACAAACCTCGAATCTGTGTCTTCAGTCACCTCCATTCTATGACTTCACACACCTCCATTCGAGACTTCACACACCTCCATTGTGTTACTTCACACACCTCCATTCTGTGACTTCACACACCTCCATGCTTTGACTTCACACACCTCTATTCGATGACTTCACACACCTTCATTCTTACTTCACAAACATCCTTTCTATGACTTCACACACCTCCATTCTATGATTTCAAACACCTCCATTCTGTGATTCACACACCTGCATTCTGTGTTCACACACCTCAATTCTGTGAATTCACACACCTCCATTCTGACTTCACACACCTCCATTCTATGACTTCACACACCTCCATTCTGACTTCACACAGCTCCATTCTATGACTTCACACAACTCCATTCTGTGACGTCACACACCTCCATTCTATGACTTCACACACCTTCATTCTTATTTCACAAAAATCCATTCTATGACTTCACACACCTCAATTTTATGACTTCACACACCTCCATTCTATGACTTCACACACCTCCATTCTGTGACTTCACACACCTCCACTCTATGACTTCAAACACCTTCATTCTTACTTCACAAACATCCATTCTGTGACTTCACACACCTCGATTCTGTGATTTCACACACCTTCATTCTGACTTCACACACCTCCATTCTGTGACTTCACACACCTCAATTCTGTGACTTCACACACCTTCATTCTGACTTCACACACCTCCATTCTATGACTTCACACACCTCCATTCTATGACTACACACACCTCCATTTTGTGACTTTACACACCTCCATTCTGACTTCACACACCTCCATTCTTTGACTTCACACACCTCCATTCTTTGACTTCACACACCTCCATTCTATGACTTCACACACCTCCATTCTGTGACTTCACGCACCTCTATTCTATGACTTCCCACACCTCCATTCTGTGACTTCACACACCTTGATTCTATGATTTCACATACCTCCATTATGACTTCACACACCTCCATTCTATGACTTCCCACACCTCCATTGTGACTTCACACACCTCCATTCTATGACTTCACAAACCCCCATTCTGAGTTCACAGACCTCCATTGTATGACTTCACACACTTCCATTCTTTGACTTCACACACCTCCATTCTGACTTCACACACCTCCATTCTGACTTCACACACCTCAATTCTTTGACTTCACACACCTCCATTCTATGATTTCACACAGCTCCATTCTATGACTTCACACACCTCCATTCTATGACTTCACACACCTCATTTCTGAATTGACACACTTCAATTCTGTGATTTCACACACCTCCAATCTGACTTCACACACCTCCATTCTATGACTTCACACACCTCCATTCGTTGACATCAAAAACAAACATTCTATGACTTCACACAACTCCATTGTGACTTCACACACCTCCATTCTATGAATTCACACACCTCCATTTTATGACTTCACACACCTCCATTCTATGACTTCACACACCTCCATTCTGTGACTTCACACACCTCCATTCTATGACTTCACAAACCTCCATTCTGAGTTCACAGTCCTCCATTCTATGACTTCACACACCTCCATTCTATCACTTCACACACCTCCATTCTATGACTTCACACACCTCCATTCTGTGACTTCACACACCTCCATTCTATGACTTCACACACCTCCATTCTGTGACTTCACACACCTCCATTCTATGACTTCACACACCTCCATTCTATGACTTCACACACCTGCAATTTTACTTCACACACCTTCATTCCATGAGTTCACACACCTGCGTTGTGGCTTCACACACCTCCATTCTATGATTTCACACACCTCCATTCTGACTTCACACACCTCCATTCTGACTTCACACACCTCTATTCTGTGTCTTCACAGACCTCCATTCTGTTACTTCACACACCTCCATTTTGACTTCACACACTTCAATTCTGTGACTTCACACACCTCCTGTTGTGAGCCCGAGTGGAATCAAACTGTACCTTGGCTTGCATCAGACGATGGGTTTATTGTCTTATTGCTTTCTGGCCCTATTCTATGCAAATGACCTGAGAATTACCATATGAATGTAACACCTGGAGGTTCCCTGGGTCAGGAGGAGGGAAGAAGGGGGAGTGGAAAGTAAACCAGCAGTCTCGGCAGTCTTTACCTGGACTGCGGACATCCCGGACCCGCTGTGTCTGTCTCTGTTCTATTTCTTGCTATTCCTTGCCCCCGATTTCAGGAACCCCAATCTGCGAACCCTGGTTTGCCGCCGGTTGGCCCCGGCAACCTCCATATTGTGAGTTCACACACCTCCATTCTTTGACTTCAAACACCTCCATTCTTGGACTTCACACACCTCCATTCCATGACTTCACACACCTCCATTCTATGAGTTCACACACCTCCATTCTATGAGTTCACACACCTCCATTTTGACTTCACACACCTCCATTCTATGACTTCACACACCTTCATTCTTACTTTAGAAACATCCATTCTATGACTTCACACACCTTCATTCTTTGACTTCAAACACCACCATTTTGAGTACACAAACCTCCATTCTGTGACTTCACACACCTCCATTCTATGAATTCACACACCTCCATTCTATGACTTCACACACCTCCATTCTATGACTTCACACACCTCCATTCTATGAATTCACACACCTCCATTCTGTGACTTCACACACCTAAATTCTATGACTTCACACACCTCCATTCTCTTACTTCACCCACCTCCATTGTGAGTTCACATACCTCCATTCTGTGATTCACACACCTTCATTCTGTGACTTCACACACCTCCATTCTATGACTTCACACACCTCCATTCTATGACTTCACACACCTCCATTCTGTCACTTCACACACCTCCATTCTATGACTTCACACACCTCCATTCTGTGACTTCACACACCTTGATTCTATGATTTCACACACCTCCATTCTGACTTCACACAGCTCCATTGTGTGTCTTCACAAAACTCCATTCTATGGTTTCACACACCTCCATACTATGACTTCACACACCTCCATGTATGACTTCACACACCTCCATTCTGAGTTCACACACCTCCGTTCTGTGACTTCACACACCTCCATTCTGACTTCACTCACCTCCATTGTATGACTTCACACACCTCCATTCTGTGACTTCACACACCTCCATTCTATTACTTCACAGACTTCAATTTGACGTCACACACCTCCATTCTATGAATTCACAAATCTCCATTCTATGACTTTTCACACCTCCATTCTGAGTTCA
Source organism: Megascapheus bottae (assembly GCA_024803745.1). Lineage (NCBI taxonomy): Eukaryota > Metazoa > Chordata > Mammalia > Rodentia > Geomyidae > Megascapheus > Megascapheus bottae. The sequence continues at coordinate 19,159 of JANJXV010001954.1, read as the reverse complement.
CACACCTCCATTCTATGACTTCACAAACCTCCATTCTGAGTTCACAGACCTCCATTCTATGACTTCACACACCTCCATTCTATGACTTCACTCCCCTCCATTCTGACTTCACACACCTCCTTTCTGACTTCACACACCTTAATTCTGTGACTTCACACACATCCATTCTATGATTTTACACACTTTCATTCTATGACTTCACACACCTCCATTCTGTGACTTCACACACCTACATTCTGAGTTCACACACCTCCATTCTGTGACTTCACACACCTCCATTCTGTGATTTCACACACCTCCAATCTGAGTTCACACACCTCCATTCTATGACTTCACACACCTCCATTCGTTGACATCAAAAAACACCATTCTATGACTTCACACAACTCCATTTTGACTTCACACACCTCCATTCTATGAGTTCACACACCTCCATTTTATGACTTCACACACCTCCATTCTATGACTTCACACACCTCCATTCTATGACTTCACACACCTCCATTCTGTGACTTCACACACCTCCACTCTATGACTTCAAACACCTTCATTCTTACTTCACAAACATCCATTCTGTGACTTCACACACCTCCATTCTGTGACTTCACACACCATCATTCTGACTTCTCACACCTCCATTCTGTGACTTCACACACCTCCATTCTATGACTTCACACACCTCCATTCTATGACTTCCCACACCACCTTTTTGACTTCACACACCTCCATTCTGTGACTTCACACACCTACATTCTGTGACTTCGCACACCTCCGTTTTGACTTTACACACTTCCATTCTGTGACTTCACACACCTCCATTCTGTGACTTCACACACCTCTATTGTTTCATTTCACACACCTCCATTCTTTGACTTCACACACCTCCATTCCATAACTTCACACACCTCCATTCTATGAGTTCACACACCTCCATTCTATGAGTTCACACACCTCCAGTTTGACTTCACACACCTCCATTCTATGACTTCACACACCTTCATTTTTACTTCAGAAACATCCATTCTCTGACTTCACACACCTCCATTCTGTGACTTCACACACTTCCATTCTGTGACTTCACACACCTCTATTGTTTCATTTCACACACCTCCATTCTTTGACTTCACACACCTCCATTCCATGACTTCACACACCTCCATTCTATGAGTTCACACACCTCCATTCTATGAGTTCACACACCTCCAATTTGACTTCACACACCTCCATTCTATGACTTCACACACCTTCATTTTTACTTCAGAAACATCCATTCTCTGACTTCACACACCTCCATTTATGACTTCACAAACCTCCATTCTGTGACTTCACACACCTCCATTCTGAGTTCACACACCTTCATTTTTACTTCAGAAACATCCATTCTCTGACTTCACACACCTCCATTCTATGACTTCACAAACCTCCATTCTGTGACTTCACACACCTCCATTCTGAGTTCACACTCCTCCATTCTGTGACTTCACACACCTCCATTCTTCCTTCACACACCTCCATTCTATGACTTCACACACTTCCATTCTAGGACTTCACACACCTCCATTCTGTGGCTTCACACACCTCCATTCTGAGTTCACACACCTCCATTCTGTGACTTCACACACATCCATACTGTGACTTCACACACCTCCATTCTGTGACTTCACACACCTCGATCCTATGACTTCACACACCTATATTCTATGAATTCACCCACCTCCATTCTGTGATTTCACACACCTCCATTCTATGACTTCACACACCTCCATTCTGCGACTTCACACACCTCCATTCTGAGTTCACACACCTCCGTTCTATGACTTCACAAACCCCCATTCTGAGTTCACAGACCTCCATTCTATGACTTCACACACTTCCATTCTATGACTTCACACACCTCCATTCTGACTTCACACACCTCCATTCTGACTTCACACACCTCAATTCTTTGACTTCACTCACCTCCATTCTATGATTTCACACAGGTCCATTCTATGTCTTCACACACCTCCATTCTATGACTTCACACACCTCATTTCTGAGTGGACACACCTCCATTCTGTGATTTCTCCCACCTCCAATCTGACTTCACACACCTCCATTCCATGACTTCACACACCTCCATTCGTTGACATCAAAAACAACCATTCTATGACTTCACACAACTCCATTGTGACTTCACACACCTCCATTCTATGAATTGACACAGCTCCATTTTATGACTTCACACACCTCCATTCTATGACTTCACACACCTCCATTCTGTGACTTCACACACCTCCATTCTATGACTTCACAAACCTCCATTCTGAGTTCACAGTCCTCCATTCTATGACTTCACACACCTCCATTCTGTGACTTCACACACCTCCATTCTATGACTTCACACACCTCCATTCTGTGACTTCACACACCTCCATTCTATGACTTCACACACCTGCAATTTTACTTCACACACCTTCATTCCATGAGTTCACACACCTGCGTTGTGGCTTCACACACCTCCATTCTATGATTTCACACACCTCCATTCTGACTTCACACACCTCCATTCTGACTTCACACACCTCTATTCTGTGTCTTCACTGACCTCCATTCTGTTACTTCACACACCTCCATTTTGACTTCACACACTTCAATTCTGTGACTTCACACACCTCCTGTTGTGAGCTAGAGGGGAATCAAACTGTACCTTGGCTTGCATCAGACGATGGCTTTATTGTCTTATTGCTTTCTGGCCCTATTCTATGCAAATGACCTGAGAATTACCATATGAATGTAACACCTGGAGGTTCCCTGGGTCAGGAGGAGGGAAGAAGGGGGAGTGGAAAATAAACCGGCAGTCTCGGCAGTCTTTACCTGGACTGCGGACATCCCGGACCCGCTGTGTCTGTCTCTGTTCTATTTCTTGCTAGTCCTTGCCCCCGATTTCAGGAACCCCAATCTGCGAACCCTGGTTTGCCGCCGGTTGGCCCCGGCAACCTCCATATTGTGAGTTCACACACCTCCATTCTTTGACTTCACACACCTCCATTCTTGGACTTCACACACCTCCATTCCATGACTTCACACACCACCATTCTATGAGTTCACACACCTCCATTCTATGAGTTCACACACCTCTATTTTGACTTCACACACCTCCATTCTATGACTTCACACACCTTCATTCTTACTTTAGAAACATCCATTCTATGATTTCACACACCTCCATTGTATGACTTCACAAACCTCCATTCTGTGACTTCACAAACCTGCATTCTGGGTTCACACACCTCCATTCTATCACTTCACACACTTCCATTCTATGACTTCACACACCTCCATTCTTTGACTTCAAACACCTCCATTTTGAGTACACAAACCTCCATTCTGTGACTTCACACACCTCCATTCTATGAATTCACACACCTCCATTCTATGACTTCACACACCTCGATTCTATGACTTCACACACCTCCATTCTATGAATTCACACACCTCCATTCTGTGACTTCACACACCTCCATTCTATGACTTCACACACCTCCATTCTGTGACTTCACGCACCTCCATTCTATGACTTCACACACCTCCATTCTGTGACTTCACACACCTTGATTCTATGATTTCACATACCTCCATTCTGACTTCACACACCTCCATTCTATGACTTCACACACCTCCATTCTGACTTCACACAGCTCCATTGTGTGTCTTCACAAAACTCCATTCTATGGTTTCACACACCTCCATACTATGACTTCACACACCTCCATCTATGACTTCACACACCTCCATTCTGAGTTCACACACCTCCATTCTGTGACTTCACACGCCTCCATTCTGACTTCACTCACCTCCATTGTATGACTTCACACACCTCCATTCTGTGACTTCACACACCTCCATTCTATGACTTCACACACTTCAATTTGACGTCACACACCTCCATTCTATGAATTCACAAATCTCCATTCTATGATTTCACACACCTCCATTCTGACTTTACACACCTCCATTCTATGACTTCACAAACCTCGAATCTGTGTCTTCAGTCACCTCCATTCTATGACTTCACACACCTCCATTCGAGACTTCACACACCTCCATTGTGTGACTTCACACACCTCCATTCTGTGACTTCACACACCTCCATGCTTTGACTTCACACACCTCTATTCGATGACTTCACACACCTTCATTCTTACTTCACAAACATCCTTTCTATGACTTCACACACCTCCATTCTATGATTTCAAACACCTCCATTCTGTGATTCACACACCTGCATTCTGTGTTCACACACCTCAATTCTGTGAATTCACACACCTCCATTCTGACTTCACACACCTCCATTCTATGACTTCACACACCTCCATTCTGACTTCACACAGCTCCATTCTATGACTTCACACACCTTCATTCTTATTTCACAAAAATCCATTCTATGACTTCACACACCTCAATTTTATGACTTCACACACCTCCATTATGACTTCACACACCTCCATTCTATGACTTCACACAACTCCATTCTGTGACGTCACACACCTCCATTCTATGACTTCACACACCTTCATTCTTATTTGACAAAAATCCATTCTATGACTTCACACACCTCAATTTTATGACTTCACACACCTCCATTCTATGACTTCACACACCTCCATTCTGTGACTTCACACACCTCCACTCTATGACTTCAAACACCTTCATTCTTACTTCACAAACATCCATTCTGTGACTTCACACACCTCGATTCTGTGATTTCACACACCTTCATTCTGACTTCACACACCTCCATTCTGTGACTTCACACACCTCAATTCTGTGACTTCACACACCTTCATTCTCACTTCACACACCTCCATTCTATGAATTCACACACCTCCCTTCTATGACTACACACACCTCCATTTTGTGACTTTACACACCTCCATTCTGACTTCACACACCTCCATTCTTTGACTTCACTCACCTCCATTCTTTGACTTCACACACCTCCATTCTATGACTTCACACACCTCCATTCTGTGACTTCACGCACCTCCATTCTATGACTTCACACACCTCCATTCTGTGACTTCACACACCTTGATTCTATGATTTCACATACCTCCATTCTGACTTCACACACCTCCATTCTATGACTTCACACACCTCCATTGTGACTTCACACACCTCCATTCTATGACTTCACAAACCCCCATTCTGAGTTCACAGACTTCCATTCTATGACTTCACACACTTCCATTCTATGACTTCACACACCTCCATTTTGACTTCACACACCTCCATTCTGACTTCACACACCTCCATTCTTTGACTTCACACACCTCCATTCTATGATTTCACACACTTCCATTCTATGACTTCACAAACCTCCATTCTATGACTTCACACACCTCATTTCTGAGTTGACACACCTCCATTCTGAGATTTCACACACCTCCAATCTGACTTCACACACCTCCATTCTATGACTTCACACACCTCCATTCGTTGACATCAAAAACAACCATTCTATGAATTCACACAACTCCATTGTGACTTCACACACCTCCGTTGTATGAATTCACACACATCCATTTTATGACTTCACACACCTCCATTCTATGACTTCACACACCTCCATTCTGTGACTTCACACACCTCCATTCTATGACTTCACAAACCTCCATTCTGAGTTCACAGACCTCCATTCTATGACTTCACACACCTCCATTCTATGACTTCACTCACCTCCATTCTGACTTCACACACCTCCATTCTAACTTCACAAACCTCCATTCGTTGACATCAAAAAACACCATTCTATGACTTCACACAACTCCATTTTGACTTCACACACCTCCATTCTATGAGTTCACACACCTCCATTTTATGACTTCACACACCTCCATTCTATGACTTCACACACCTCCATTCTATGACTTCACACACCTCCATTCTATGACTTCACTCACCTCCATTCTGACTTCACACACCTCCATTCTAACTTCACAAACCTCCATTCGTTGACATCAAAAAACACCATTCTATGACTTGACACAACTCCATTTTGACTTCACACACCTCCATTCTATGAGTTCACACACCTCCATTTTATGACTTCACACACCTCCATTCTATGACTTCACACACCTCAATTCTATGACTTCACACACCTCCATTCTATGACTTCACACACCTCCATTCTGTGACTTCACACACCTCCACTCTATGACTTCACACACCTTCATTCTGACTTCACAAACATCCATTCTGTGACTTCACACACCTCCTTCTGTGACTTCACACACCTCCATTCTGACTTCACATACCTCCATTCTATGATTTCACACACCTCCATTCTATGACTTCTCACACCTCCATTCTGTGACTTCACACACCACCTTTTTGACTTCACACACCTCCATTCTGTGACTTCACACACTTCCATTCTGTGACTTCACACACCTCCGTTTTGACTTCACACACTTCCATTCTGTGACTTCACACACCTCCATTCTGTGACTTCACACACCTCCATTCTATGACTTCACACACCTTCATTCTTACTTCAGAAACATCCATTCTCTGACTTCACACACCTCCATTCTATGACTTCACAAACCTCCATTATGTGACTTCACACACCTCCATTCTGAGTTCACAAACCTCCATTCTGTGACTTCACACACCTCCATTCGGTGACATCAAAAACCACCATTCTATGACTTCACACAACTCCATTTTAACTTCACACAACTCCATTCTATGACTTCACACACCTCCATTTTATGACTTCACACACCTTCATTCTATGACTTCAAACACTTCAATTCTATGACTTCACACACCTCCATTCTATGACTTCACACATCTCTATTCTGTGACTTCACACACCTCCACTCTATGACTTCAAACACCTTCATTCTTACTTCACAAACATCCATTCCGTGACTTCACACACCTCCATTCTGTGATTTCACAAACCTTCATTCTGACTTCACACACCTCCATTCTGTGACTTCACACACCTCAATTCTGTGACTTCACACACCTCCATTCTGACTTCACACACCTCCATTCTATGACTTCACTCACCTCCATTCTATGACTTCACACACCTCCATTTTGTGACTTCACACACCTAAATTCTATGACTTCACACACCTCCATTGTGACTTCACACACCTCCATTTTTGAGTTCACACAACTCCATTCTATGAGTTCACACATCTCCATTCTATGATTTCACACACCTCCATTCTGACTTCACACACCTCCATTCTATGACATCACAGACCTCGAATCTGTGACTTCACTCACCTCCACTCTATGACTTCACACTCCTCCATTCTATGACTTCCCACACCTCCTTTATATGACTTCACCCACCTCAGTGTATGACTTCACACACCTCCATTCTCACTTCACAGACCTCCATTCTGTGACTTCACACACCTCCATTCTATGACTTGACACACCTCAATTCTATGACTTGACAAACCTCCATTCTATGACTTCACACACCTCCATTCTGTGACTTCACACACCTCCATTCTATGACTTCAAACACCTTCATTCTGACTTCACACAACTCCATTCTCTGACTTCACAGACCTCAATTCTGTGACGTGACACACCTCCATTCTGACTTCACACACTTTCATTCTATGATTTCACACACCTCCATTCTATGACTTCACACACCTCCTTTCTGTGACTTCACACACCTCCATTCTCACTTCACACACCTCCATTCTGACTTCACACACCTCCATTCTGACTTCACACAGCTCCATTCTATGAATTCACACACCTCCATTCTGTGACTTCACACACCTCAATTCTATGAATTCACACACCTCCATTCTATGACTTCACACACCTCCATTCTATGAATTCACACACCTCCATACTATGACTTCACACACCTCCATCTATGACTTCACACACCTCCATTTTGAGTTCACACACCTCCATTCTGTGACTTCACACACCTCCATTCTGATTTCACTCACCTCCATTGTATGACTTCACACACTTCAATTTGACGTCACACACCTCCATTCTATGAATTCACAAATCTCCATTCCATGACTTCACACACCTCAATTCTGACTTTACACACCTCCATTCTATGATTTCACAAACCTCGAATCTGTGTCTTCAGTCACCTCCACTGTATGACTTCACACTCCTCCATTCTATGACTTCTCTCACCTCTTTCTATGACTTCACCCACCTCCTTCTATGACCGCACACCTCCATTCGAGACTTCACACACCTCCATTGTGTGACTTCACACACCCCCATTCTGTGACTTCACACACCTCCATTCTATGACTTCACACACCTCCATTCTATGTCTTCACACACCTCCATTCTGTGACTTCACACACCTCCATTCTGATTTGACACACCTCCATTCTGTGACTTCACACACCTCCATTCTCACTTCACACAGCTCCATTCTATGACTTCACACAACTCCATTCTGTGACGTCACACACCTCCATTCTATGACTTCACACACCTTCATACTTATTTCACAAAAATCCATTTTATGACTTCATACACCTCTATTCTATGACTTCACACACCTCCATTTTTTGTCTTCACACACCTTCATTCTAAGATTTCACACACCTCCATTGTGACTTCACACACCTCCATTCTATGAGTTCACACACCTCCATTCTGACTTCACACAGCTCCATTCTGTGACTTCACAAAACTCCATTCTATGATTCCACCCACCTCCATACTATGTCTTCACACACCTCCATCTATGACTTCACACACCTCCATTCTGACTTCACACACCTCCATTCTATGACTTCACTCACCTCCATTCTATGACTTCACACACCTCCATTTTGTGACTTCACACACCTAAATTCTATGACTTCACACACCTCCATTGTGACTTCACACACCTCCATTTTTGAGTTCACACACCTCCATTCTGATTTCACACACCTGCATTCTATGACTTCACACACCTCCGTTCTGACTTCACACAGATTCATTCTGTGACTTCACAAAACTCCATTCTGTGATTTCACACACCTCCATACTATGACTTCACACACCTCCATCTATGACTTTACACACCTGCATTCTGAGTTCACACACCTCCATTCTGTGACTTCACACACCTCCATTCTGACTTCACACACTTTCATTTTATGACTTCACACACCTCCATTTTGTGACTTGTAACACCTCCATTCTATGACTTCACACTTTTCCATTGTGACGTCACACAACTCCATTCTATGAGTTCACACATCTCCATTCTATGATTGCACACACCTCCATTCTGACTTCACACACCTCCATTCTATGACATCACAGACCTCGAATCTGTGACTTCACTCACCTCCACTCTATGACTTCACACTCCTCCATTCTATCACTTCCCACACCTCCTTTCTATGACTTCACCCACCTCAGTCTATGACTTCACACACCTCCATTCTCACTTCACACACCTCCATTCTGTGACTTCACACACCTCCATTCTATGACTTCACACACCTCAATTCTATGACTTGACAAACCTCCATTCTATGACTTCACACACCTCCTTTCTGTGACTTCACACACCTCCATTCTATGACTTCAAACACCTTCATTCTGACTTCACACACCTCCATTCTGTGACTTCACAGACCTCAATTCTGTGACGTGACACACCTCCATTCTGACTTCACACACTTTCATTCTATGACTTCACACACCTCCATTCTATGACTTCACACACCTCCATTCTGTGACTTCACACACCTCCATTCTGACTTCACACACCTCCATTCTGACTTCACACACCGGCATTCTGACTTCACACACTTTCATTCTATGATTTCACACACCTCCATTCTATGAATTCACACACCTCCATTCTGTGACTTCACACACCTCCATTCTATGAATTCACACACCTCCATTCTATGACTTCACACACCTCCATTCTGTGACTTCACACACCTCCATTCTATGACTTCACACACCTCCATTCTATGACTTCACACACCTCCATTCTGAGTTCACAGACCTCCATTCTATGACTTCACACACCTCCATTCTATGACTTCACTCACCTCCATTCTGACTTCTCACACCTCAATTCTGTGACTTCACACACCTCCATTCTATGATTTCACACACTTCCATTCTATGACTTCACATACCTCCATTCTATGACTTCACACACCTCATTTCTGAGTTGACACACCTCCATTCTGTGATTTCACACACCTCCAATCTGACTTCACACACCTCCATTCTATGACTTCACACACCTCCTTTCGTTGACATCAAAAACCACCATTCTATGACTTCACATAACTCCATTTTGACTTCACACACCTCCATTCTATGAGTTCACAAACCTCCATTTTATGACTTCACACACCTCCATTCTATGACTTCACACACCTCCATTCTTTGACTTCACACACCTCTATTCTATGACTTCACACACCTTCATTCTTACTTCACAAACATCCATTCTATGACTTCACACACCTCCATTCTATGATTTCACACACCTCCATTCTGTGATTCACACACCTGCATTCTGTTTTCACACACCTCAATTCTGTGACTTCACAACCTCCATTCTGACTTCAAACACCTCCATTCTATAACATCACACACCTCCATTCTGTGACTTCACGCACCTCCATTCTGAGTTGACACACCTCCATTCTGTGACTTCACACACCTCCATTCTGACTTCACACAGCTCCATTCTATGACTTCACACAACTCCATTCTGTGACGTCACACACCTCCATTCTATGACTTCACACACCTTCATTCTTATTTCACAAAAATCCATTCTATGACTTCACACACCTCCATTCTATGACTTCACACACCTCCATTTTTTGACTTCACACACCTCCATTCTAAGATTTCACACACCTCCATTGTGACTTCACACACCTCCATCTATGACTTCACACACCTCCATTCTGAGTTCACACACCTCCACTCTGTGACTTCACACACCTCCATTCTGACTTCACACACCTTCACTGTATGACTTCACACACCTCAATTCTATAATATCACACACCTACATTCTATAACTTCACACACCTCCATTCTGTGATGTCACACACCTCCATTCTATGACTTCAAACACCTTCATTCTTACTTCACAAACATCCATTCTGTGACTTCACACACCTCCCTCCTGTGACTTCACACCTGCATTCTGACTTCTCACACCTCTATCCTGTGAATTCACACACCTCAATTCTGTGACTTCACACACCTCCATTCTGACTTCACACACCTCCATTCTGTGACTTCAAACACTTCCATTTTATGATTTCACACACCTCCATTCTATGAATTCACACACCTCAATTCTGTGACTTCACACACCTGCATTCTATGACTTCACACACGTCCATTCTGTGACTTCACCCACCTCCATCCTGAGTTCACACACCTCCATTCTGTGACTTCACACACCTTCATTCTGTGACTTCACACACCTACATTCTATGACTTCACACACCTCCATTCTGTGAATTCATACACCTCCATTCGGTGACTTCACACACCTCCACTCTATGACTTCACAAAACTCCATTGTGACTTCACACACCTCAATTCTATGATTTCACACACCTGCATTCTGACTTCACACACCTCCATTCTATGACTTCACACACCTCCATTTTGACTTCACACAGCTCCATTCTGTGACTTCACAAAACTCCATTCTATGATTTGACACACCTCCATACTATGACTTCACAAACCTCCATCTATGACTTCACACACCTCCATTCTGAATTCACACACCTCCATTCTGTGACTTCACACACCTCCATTCTCACTTCACACACCTCCGTTGTATGACTTCACACACCTCCATTCTATGACTTCACAAACCTCCATTCTGTGACTTCACACACCTCCATTCTGAGTTCACACACCTCCATTCTGTGACTTCACACATCTCCATTCTTCCTTCACACACCTCCATTCTATGACTTCACACTTCCATTCTATGACTTCACACACCTCCATTCTATGACTTCACTCACCTCCATTCTGACTTCACACATCTCCATTCTGACTTCACACACCTCAATTCTGTGACTTCACACACCTCCATTCTATGATTTCACACACTTCCATTCTATGACTTCACATACCTCCATTCTATGACTTCACACACCTCATTTCTGAGTTGACACACCTCCATTCTGCGATTTCACACACCTCCAATCTGACTTCACACACCTCCATTCTATGACTTCACACACCTCCTTTCGTTGACATCAAAAACCACCATTCTATGACTTCACATAACTCCATTTTGACTTCACACACCTCCATTCTATGAGTTCACAAACCTCCATTTTATGACTTCACACACCTCCACTCTATGACTTCACACACCTCAATTCTATGACTTCACACACCTCCATTCTATGACTTCACACACCTCCATTCTGTGACTTCACACACCTCCACTCTATGACTTCAAACACCTTCATTCTTACTTCACAAACATCCATTCTGTGACTTCACACACCTCCATTCTGTGACTTCACACACCTTTATTTTGACTTCACACACATCCATTCTGTGACTTCACACACCTGAATTCTGTGACTTCACACACCTCCATTCTGACTTCACACCCCTCCATTCTGTGATTTCACACACCTCCATTCGATGCCTTCACACACCTCAATTTTATGACTTCACACACCTAAATTCTATGACTTCACACACCTCCATTGTGACTTCACACACCTCCATTCTATGACTTCGCACACCTCCATTCTATGACTTCACACACCTCCATTTTGTGACTTCACACACTTCCATTCTATGACTTCACACACCTCCATTCTATGACTTCACACACCTCCATTGTGAATTCACATACCTCCATTCTTTGACTTCACACAGCTCCATTCTGACTTCACACAGCTCCATTCTGTGACTCCACAAAACTCCATTCTATGATTTCACACACCTCCATACTCTGACTTCACACACCTCCATCTATGACTTCACACACCTCCATTTTTAGTTCTCACACCTCCATTCTGTGACTTCACACACCTCCATTCTGACTTAACACACCTACATTTTATGACTTCACACACCTCCATTCTATGACTTCACACACTTCCATTGTGACATCACACACCTCCATTCTATGAGTTCACACATGTCCATTCTATGACTTCACACACCTCCATTCTGACTCACACACCTCCATTGTATGACTTCACAGACCTCCATTCTATGACTTCCCACACCTTCTTTCTATGACTTCACCCACCTACATTCTGCGACTTCACACCTCCATTATGACTTCACACACCTCTATTCTATAACTACACACACCTCCATTCTTTGACTTCACACACTTCCATTCTATGACTTCACACACCTCCATTCTATAACTACACACACCTCCATTCTTTGACTTCACACACCTCCATTCTATGACTTCAAACACCTCCATTCTGTGACTTCACAAACCTCCATTCTGTGTTCACGCACCTCAATTCTGTGACTTCACACACCTCCATTCTGACTTCACACATCTCCATTCTATGACTTCACACACCTGCATTCTATAACTACACACACCTCCATTCTGTGACTTCACACACCTCCATTCTGAGTTGGCTCACCTCCATTCTGTGACTTCACACACGTCCATTCTGACTTCACACAGCTCCATTCTATGACTTAACACAACTCCATTCTCTGACGTCACACACATCCATTCTATGACTTCACACACCTTCATTCTTACTTCAAAAACATCAATTCTATGACTTCACACCCCTCCATTCTATGACTTCACACACCTCCATTTTGTGACTTCACACACCTCCATTATATGATTTCACACACCTCCATTGTGACTTCACACACCTCCATTCTATGAGTTCACACACCTCCATTCTGACTTCACACACCTCCATTCTAAGACGTCACACACCTCAATTCTGACTTCACACAGCTCCATTCTGTGACTTCACAAAACTCCATTCTATGATTTCACACACGTCCATACTATGACTTCACACACCTCCATCTATGACTTCACACACCTCCATTCAGAGTTCACACACCTCCATTCTGTGACTTCGAACACCTCCATTCTGACTTCACACACCTTCATTGCATGACTTCACACACCTCCATTCTGTGACTTCACACACCTCCCTTCTATGACTTCACACACTTCCATTGTGACGCACAGACCTCCATTTTATGAGTTCACACATCTCCATTCTATGATTTCACACACCTCCATTCTGACTTCACAGACCTCCATTCTATGACTTCACACAACTCCATTCTATGACTTCACACACCTCCATTCTGACGTCACAAACCTCCATTCTGTGACTTCACACACCTCCATTCTATGAGTTCACAAACCTAAATTCTATGACGTCACACAACTCCATTCTATGACTTCACACACCTCCATTCTGTGACTTCACACACCTCCATTCTATGACTTCAAACACCTAAATTCTATGACTTCACACACCTCCATTCTGTGACTTCACACACCTCCATTCTGACTTCACTCACCTCTATTCTGTGTCTTCACATACCTCAATTCTGTGACTTCACACACTTCCATTGTGACTTCACACACCTCCATTCTATGATTTCACACACCTCCTTTCTATGACTTCACCCGGCTCCATTCTATGACTTCACACACCTGCATTCTGTGACTTCAGACACCTCAATTCTATGACTTAACACACCTCAATTCTGACTTCACACACCTCCATTCTGTGACTTCAAACACCTCCATTCTATGATTTCAGACACCTCCATTGTATGATTTCACACACCTCCATTCTATGACTTCACACACCTCCATTCTATGACTTCACTCACCTCCATTCTGAATTCACACACCTCCATTCTGTGACTTCTCACACCTCCATTCTGACTTCACACACATCCATTCCATGACTTCACACACCTCCATTCTATGAGTTCACACACCTTCATTTTGACTTCACACAACTCCATTCTATGACTTCACACACCTTCATTCTTACTTCAGAAACATCCATTCTATGACTTTACACATCTCCATTATATGACTTCACACACCTCCATGCTGTGACTTCACACACCTCCATTCTGAGTTCACACACCTCCATTCTGTGACTTCACACACCTCCATTTTGACTTCACACACATCCATTCTATGACTTCACACACTTCAATTTTATGAATTCTCACACCTCCATTCTGTGACTTCACTCGCCTCCATTCTGTGACTTCACGCACCTCCATTGTGAGTTCACACACCTCCATTCTGTGACTTTACACACCTCCATTCTGTGACTTCACACACCTCCAATCTATGACTTCACACACCTCCATTCTATGACTTCACACACCTCCTTTCTGTGACTTCACGCACCTCCATTCCATGACTTCACACACCTCCATTGTGACTTCACACACCATGATACTATGATTTCACACACCTCCATTGTGACTTCACACACCTCCATTCTATGCCTTCACACACCGCCATTCTGACTTCACACAGCTCCATTCTGTGACTTCATAAACCTCCATTCTATGACTTCACACACCTCCATTCTGTGACTTCACACAAATCCATTCTATTTCTTCACACACTTCCATTATGACGTCACACACCTCCATTTTATGAGTTCACACATCTGCATTCTATGATTTCACACACCTCCATTCTCACTTCACACACCTCCATTCTATGAATTCACAGACCTCGAATCTGTGACTTCACTCATCTCAACCCTATGACTTCACACTTCTCCATTCTATGCCTTCCCACACCTCC
This sequence comes from Megascapheus bottae, assembly GCA_024803745.1. NCBI lineage: Eukaryota > Metazoa > Chordata > Mammalia > Rodentia > Geomyidae > Megascapheus > Megascapheus bottae. The sequence goes on along the minus strand of JANJXV010001954.1, from coordinate 3,321 downwards.
TTTCTATGACTTCACCCACCTCCATTCAGCGACTTCACACCTCCATTCTGACTTCACACACCTCCATTCTGTGACTTCACACACCTCCATTCTATGACTTCTCACACCTTCATTCTATGACTTCACACACATCCATTCTATGACTTCACACACCTCCATTCTTTGCCTTCACACACCTCTATTCTATGACTTCACACACCTTCATTCTTTCTTTACAACATCCATTCTATGACTTCACACACATCCATTCTATGACTTCACACACCTCCATTCTGTGACTTCACACACCTGAATTCTGTGACTTCACACACCTCCATTCTGACTTCACACCCCTCCATTCTGTGATTTCACACACCTCCATTCGATGCCTTCACACACCTCAATTTTATGACTTCACACACCTAAATTCTATGACTTCACACACCTCCATTGTGACTTCACACACCTCCATTCTATGACTTCGCACACCTCCATTCTATGACTTCACACACCTCCATTTTGTGACTTCACACACTTCCATTCTATGACTTCACACCCCTCCATTCTATGACTTCACACACCTCCATTGTGAATTCACATACCTCCATTCTTTGACTTCACACAGCTCCATTCTGACTTCACACAGCTCCATTCTGTGACTCCACAAAACTCCATTCTATGATTTCACACACCTCCATTCTATGACTTCACACACCTCCATCTATGACTTCACACACCTCCATTTTGAGTTCTCACACCTCCATTCTGTGACTTCACACACCTCCATTTTGACTTAACACACCTCCATTGTATGACTTCACACACCTCCATTCTGTGACTTCACACACCTCCATTCTATGACTTCACACACTTCCATTGTGACATCACACACCTCCATTCTGACTTCACACACGTCCATTCTATGACTTCACAGACCTCCATTCTATGACTTCCCACACCTTCTTTCTATGACTTCACCCACCTACATTCTGCGACTTCACACCTCCATTATGACTTCACACACCTCTATTCTCTGACTTCAATCACCTCCATTCTATGACTTCACACACTTCCATTCTATGACTTCACACACCTCCATTCTATAACTACACACACCTCCATTCTTTGACTTCACACACCTCCATTCTATGACTTCACACACCTCCATTCTGTGACTTCACAAACCTCCATTCTGTGTTCACGCACCTCAATTCTGTGACTTCACACACCTCCATTGTGTGACTTCACAAACCTCCATTCTGTGTTCACGCACCTCAATTCTGTGACTTCACACACCTCCATTCTGACTTCACACATCTCCATTCTATGACTTCACACACCTGCATTCTATAACTACACACACCTCCATTCTGTGACTTCACACACCTCCATTCTGAATTGGCACACCTCCATTCTGTGACTTCACACACGTCCATTCTGACTTCACACAGCTCCATTCTATGACTTAACACAACTCCATTCTCTGACGTCACACACATCCATTCTATGACTTCACACACCTTCATTCTTACTTCAAAAACATCAATTCTATGACTTCACACACCTCCATTCTATGACTTCACACACCTCCATTTTGTGACTTCACACACCTCCATTATATGATTTCACACACCTCCATTGTGACTTCACACACCTCCATTCTATGAGTTCACACACCTCCATTCTGACTTCACACACCTCCATTCTAAGACGACACACGCCTCAATTCTGACTTCACACAGCTCCATTCTGTGACTTCACAAAACTCCATTCTATGATTTCACACACGTCCATACTATGACTTCACACACCTCCATCTATGACTTCACACACCTACATTCAGAGTTCACACACCTCCATTCTGTGACTTCGAACACCTCCATTCTGACTTCACACACCTTCATTGCATGACTTCACACACCTCCATTCTGTGACTTCACACACCCCCCTTCTATGACTTCACACACTTCCATTGTGACGCACACACCTCCATTTTATGAGTTCACACATCTCCATTCTATGATTTCACACACCTCCATTCTGACTTCACAAACCTCCATTCTATGACTTCACACAACTCCATTCTATGACTTCACACACCTCCATTCTGACGTCACAAACCTCCATTCTGTGACTTCACACACCTCCATTCTATGAGTTCACAAACCTAAATTCTATGACGTCACACAACTCCATTCTATGACTTCACTCACCTCCATTCTGACTTCACACACCTCCATTCTGACTTCACACACCTCAATTCTGTGAGTTCACACACCTCCATTCTATGATTTCACACACTTCCATTCTATGACTTCACATACCTCCATTCTATGACTTCACACACCTCATTTCTGAGTTGACACACCTGCATTCTGTGATTTCACACACCTCCAATCTGACTTCACACACCTCCATTCTATGACTTCACACACCTCCTTTCGTTGACATCAAAAACCACCATTCTATGACTTCACATAACTCCATTTTGACTTCACACACCTCCATTCTATGAGTTCACAAACCTCCATTTTATGACTTCACACACCTCCATTTTATGACTTCACACACCTCAATTCTATGACTTCACACACCTCCATTCTATGACTTCACACACCTCCATTCTGTGACTTCACACACCTCCACTCTATGACTTCAAACACCTTCATTCTTACTTCACAAACATCCATTCTGTGACTTCACACACCTCCAATCTGTGACTTCGCACACCTTTATTCTGACTTCAAACACCTCCATTCTGTGACTTCACACACCTGAATTCTGTGACTTCACAAACATCCATTCTGACTTCACACCCCTCCATTCTGTGATTTCACACACCTCCATTCGATGCCTTCACACACCTCAATTTTATGACTTCACAAACCTAAATTCTATGACTTCACACACCTCCATTGTTACTTCACACACCTCCATTCTATGACTTCTCACACCTCCATTCTATGACTTCACACACCTCCATTTTGTGACTTCACACACTTCCATTCTATGACTTCACACACCTCCATTCTATGACTTCACACACCTCCATTGTGAATTCACATACCTCCATTCTTTGACTTCACACAGCTACATTCTGACTTCACACAGCTCCATTCTGTGACTCCACAAAACTCCATTCTATGATTTCACACACCTCCATTCTATGACTTCACACACCTACATCTATGACTTCACACACCTCCATTTTGAGTTCTCACACCTCCATTCTGTGACTTCACACACCTCCATTCTGACTTAACACACCTCCATTGTATGACTTCACACACCTCCATTCTGTGACTTCACACACCTCCATTCTGACTTCACTCACCTCTATTC
>JANJXV010001953.1:0-59101 GCA_024803745.1 Megascapheus bottae | reverse complement strand
CATTCTATGACTTCACACACCTACATTCTTACTTCAGGAACATCCATTGTATGAATTCACCCACCTCCATTCTATGACTTCACAAACCTCCATTCTATGACTTCACACTCCTCCATTCTATGACTTCACACACCTCCATTCTATGACTTCACACACCTCCATTCTATGACTTCACACACCTCCATTCTATGACTTCACACACCTCCATTCTGTGACTTCACACACCTCCATTCTATGAGTTCACACACCTGCATTGTGACTTCACACACCTCCATTCTATGACTTCACACACCTCCATTCTGACTTCACACACCTCCATTCTGACATCACAAACATCAATTCTGTGACTTCACACACCTCCATTCTTTGACTTCACACTCCTCCATTGTGAGTTCACACACGTCCATTCTGACTTCACAAACATCAATTCTGTGACTTCACACACATCCATGCCACGACTTCACACGCCTCCATTCTATGACTTCACAAACCTCCATTCTGACTTCACACACTTCATTCTGACTTCACAAACATCAATTCTGTGACTTCACACACCTCCATTCTATGACTTCACACACCTCCATTCTATGACTTCACACACCTCCATTCTGTGACTTCACACACCTCCATTCTATGACTTCACACACTTCCATTGTGACGTCACACACCTCCATTCTTTGAGTTCACACACCTCCCTTCTGACTTCACACACCTCCATTCTATGACTTCACACACCTCCATTCTGAATTCACACAGCTCCATTTTGTGACTTCACAAAACTCCATTCTATGATTTCACACACCTCCATACTATGACTTCACACAATTCCATCTATGACTTCACACACCTCCATTCTGACTTCACACACCTCTATTCTATGACTTCACACACCTCCATAATGTGACTTCACCCACCTCCATTCTGTGACTTCACACATTTCCATTCTCCGTATTCACACACCTCCAATGTGACTTCACACACCTCCATTCTATGACTTCACAAACCTCCATTCTGTGACTTCACACACCTCCATTCTGAGTTCACACACCTCCATTCTGTGACTTCACACAACTCCAATCTGACTTCACACACCTCCATTCTATCACTTCACACACTTCCATTCTGTGACTTCACACACCTCCATTCCATGACTTCACACAAATCCATTTCATGACTTCACACACCTCCATTCTATGAATTCACACACCTCCCTTGGGACTTCACACACCTGCATTCTATGACTTCACACAACTCCATTCTGACTTCACACATCTCCATTCTGTGACTTCACACACCTCCATTCCATGACTTCACACACCTCCATTCTGTGATTTCACACACCTCCATTCTGTGACTTCACACACTTTTATTGTTTGACTTCACACAATGCATTCTTTGACTTCACACACCTTTATTCCATGACTTCACACACCTCCATTTTATGAGTTCTCAGACCTCCATTCTATGAGTTCACACACCTCCATTTTGACTTCACACACCTCCATTCTATGACTTCACAAACCTCCATTCTGTGACTGCACACACCTCCATTCCATGACTTCACACACCTCCATTCTTTGACTTCACACACCTCCATTCTATGAGTTCACACACCTCCATTTGTGACTCTACACACCACATTTTTGACTTCACACACCTCCATTCTGTGATTTCACACACCTCAATTCTGTGACTTCACACACCTTTATTGTTTGACTTCACACACCTCCATTCTTTGACTTCACACACTTCCATTGCATGACTTCACACACCTCCATTCTATGACTTCACAAACCTCCATTCTATGAGTTCACACACCTCCATTTTGACTTCACACACCTCCATTCTGTGACTTCACACACATCAATTCTGTGACTTCACACACCTCCATTCTATGACTTCACACACCTACATTCTGTGACTTCACACACCTCCATTCTGTTACTTCACACACCACCATTTTGACTTCACACACTTCCATTCTTTGAATTCACACACCTCCATTCTGTGACTTCACACACATTAACATTGTTTGACTTCACACACCTCTATTTTTGGACTTCAGACACCTCCATTCCATGACTTCACAAACCTCCATTCTATGAGTTCACACACCTCCATTTTGACTTCACACACCTCAATTCTGGCTTCACACACCTCCATTCTATGACTTCACACACTTCCATTCTATGACTTCACACACCTCCATTCTGTGACTTCACACACCTCCATTCTTTGACTTCACACACCTCCATTCTGTGACTTCACACACCTCAATTCTTTGACTTCACACACCTCCATTCTGTGACTTCACACACCTCCATTCTATGACTTCACACACCTCCATTCTATGAATTCACACATCTCCATTCTGTGACTTCACACAACTCCATCTATGACTTCCCACACCTCCATTCTGGGACTTCACACACCTCCATTCTGAGGTCACACACCTCCGTTCTGTGACTTAACACACCTTCATTCCGTGACTTCACACACCTTCATTCTATGATTTCACACACCTACATTCTATGACTTCACACACCTCCATTCTATGACTTCACACACCTATATTCTTTGACTTCGCACACCTCCATTCTTTGACTTCACACACCTCCACTTTGAGTTCACACACATACATTCTGTGACTTCACACACCTCCATTTGTGACGTTACACACCACCATTTTGACTTCACACACCTCCATTCTGTGACTTCACACACCTCCATTCTGTGACTTCACACACCTCCATTTTGACTTCACACACTTCCATTGTGTGACTTCACACACCTCCATTCTGTGACTTCGCACACCTCCATTGTTTGACTTCACACACCTCCATTCTTAGACTTCACACGCCTCCATTCCATGACTTCACACGCCTCTACTCTATCAGTTCACACACATCCATTCTATGAGTTCACACACCACCTTTTTGACTTCACACACCTCCATTCTATGACTTCACACACCTACATTCTTACTTCAGGAACATCCATTGTATGAATTCACCCACCTCCATTCTATGACTTCACAAACCTCCATTCTATGACTTCACACTCCTCCATTCTATGACTTCACACACCTCCATTCTATGACTTCACACACCTCCATTCTATGACTTCACACACCTCCATTCTATGACTTCACACACCTCCATTCTGTGACTTCACACACCTCCATTCTATGAGTTCACACACCTGCATTGTGACTTCACACACCTCCATTCTATGACTTCACACACCTACATTCTTACTTCAGGAACATCCATTGTATGAATTCACCCACCTCCATTCTATGACTTCACAAACCTCCATTCTATGACTTCACACTCCTCCATTCTATGACTTCACACACCTCCATTCTATGACTTCACACACCTCCATTCTATGACTTCACACACCTCCATTCTATGACTTCACACACCTCCATTCTGTGACTTCACACACCTCCATTCTATGAGTTCACACACCTGCATTGTGACTTCACACACCTCCATTCTATGACTTCACACACCTCCATTCTGACTTCACACACCTCCATTCTGACATCACAAACATCAATTCTGTGACTTCACACACCTCCATTCTTTGACTTTACACTCCTCCATTGTGAGTTCACACACGTCCATTCTGACTTCACAAACATCAATTCTGTGACTTCACACACATCCATGCCACGACTTCACACACCTCCATTCTATGACTTCACAAACCTCCATTCTGACTTCACACACTTCATTCTGACTTCACAAACATCAATTCTGTGACTTCACACACCTCCATTCTATGACTTCACACACCTCCATTCTATGACTTCACACACCTCCATTCTGTGACTTCACACACCTCCATTCTATGACTTCACACACTTCCATTGTGACGTCACACACCTCCATTCTTTGAGTTCACACACCTCCCTTCTGACTTCACACACCTCCATTCTATGACTTCACACACCTCCATTCTGAATTCACACAGCTCCATTTTGTGACTTCACAAAACTCCATTCTATGATTTCACACACCTCCATACTATGACTTCACACAATTCCATCTATGACTTCACACACCTCCATTCTGACTTCACACACCTCTATTCTATGACTTCACACACCTCCATAATGTGACTTCACCCACCTCCATTCTGTGACTTCACACATTTCCATTCTCCGTATTCACACACCTCCAATGTGACTTCACATAACTCCATTCTATGACTTCACAAACCTCCATTCTGTGACTTCACAAAACTCCATTCTATGATTTCACACACCTCCATTCTATGACTTCACACATCTTCATTCTTTGACTTCACACACTTCCATTCTATGACTTCACACACCTCCATTGTGTCTTCACACACCTCCATTCTGTGACTTCACACATCTCCCTTCCGTGACTTCACACACCTCCATTCTATGACTTCACACACCTCCATTCTATGACATCACACACCTCCTTTCTGACTTCACACTCCTCCATCTATGACTTCACACACCTCCATTCTATGACTTCACACATCTCCTTTCTGTACCTTCCCACACTTCCAATGGTTGACTTCACAAACCTCCATTCCATGACTTCACACACCTCCATTCTATGAGTTCACACACCTCCATTCTTTGACTTCACACACCTCCATTTTGACTTCACACACCTACATTCTGTGACTTCACACACCTCCATTTGTGACTTCACACACCACCATTTTGACTTCACACAACTGCATTCTTTGAATTAACACACCTCCATTCTGTGACTTCACACACCTCCATTTTGACTTCCCACACTTCCATTCTGTGACTTCACACAACTCCATTTTGACTTCACACACCTCAATTCCACGACTTCACACACCTCCATTCTATGAGTTCACACACATCCATTCTATGAGTTCACACACCACAATTTTGTCTTCACACACCTCCATTCTATGACTTCACACACCTTCATTCTTAATTCAGAAACATCCATTCTATGACTTCACACACCTCCATTCTATGACTTCGCAAACCTCCATTTTGTGATTTCACACACCTCCATTCTGTGACTACACACCCTTCCATTGTGTGACTTCACACACCTCCATTCTATGACTTCACACACCTCCATTCTATGACTTCACACACCTCCATTCTATGACTTCCCACATCCATTTTGATATCACACACCTCCAATATATGACTTCAAACACTATAATTCTGTGATTTCACACACCTCCATTCTCCGACTTCACACCCCTCCAATTTGACTTCACATACCTCCATTCTATGATTTCACAAACCTCCATTCTATGACTTCACACACCTCCATTTTATGACGTCACACACCTCCATGTTGACTTCACAAACCTCCATTATGTGACTTCACACACCTCCCTTCTGTGACTTCACACACCTTCATTCTATGACTTCACACACCTTCAATTTATGACTTCACACACCTCCATTCTATGACTTCACACACTTCCATTCTATAATTTCACATACCTCCATTCTATGACTTCACACACCTCCATTCTGTGACTTCACACACCTCCATTCTGAGTTCACACACCTCCATTCTGTGACTTCACAAACCTCCATTCTATGATTTCACACACCTCCATTCTATGACTTCACACACCTCTATTCTGTGACTTCACACACCTCCATTCTATGACTTCACACACTTTCATTCTTACTTCACAAACATACATTCTATGACTTCACACACCTCCATTCTATGACTTCACACACCTCCATTCTTTGACTTTACACACCTCCATTCTGTGTTCACACACCTCCATTCTGTGACTTCACACACCTCAATTCTGACTTCACACAGCTCCATTCTATGACTTCACAAACGTCCATTCTTTGACGTCACACACCTCCATTTTATGACTTCACACCTTCATTCTTACTTTACAAACATCCATTCTATAACTTCACACACCTCCATTCTATGACTTCAAACACCTCCATTCTGTGACTTCACACACCTCCATTCTATGACTTCACACACCTCCATTCTGTGACTTCACACACCTCCATTCTATGACTTCACACACTTCCATTGTGACGTCACACACCTCCATTCTTTGAGTTCACACGCCTCCATTCTGACTTCACACACCTCCATTCTATGACTTCACACAGCTCCATTCTGAATTCACACAGCTCCATTCTGTGAGTTCACAAAACTCCATTCTATGATTTCACAAACCTCCATACTATGAACTTCACACAACTCCTTTCTGTACCTTCCCACACTTCCAATATTTGACTTTAAAAACCTACATTCCATGACTTCACACACCTCCATTCTATGAGTTCACACACCTCCATTCTTTCACTTCACACACCTCCATTTTGACTTCACACACCTACATTCTGTGACTTCACACACCTCCATTTGTGACTTCACACACCACCATTTTGACTTCATACAACTCCATTCTGTGAATTAACACACCTCCATTCTGTGACTTCACACACCTCCATTTTGACTTCACACACTTCCATTCTGTGACTTCACACACCTCAATTCTGTGACTTCACACACCTCCATTTTGACTTCACACACCTCAATTCCACGACTTCACACACCTCCATTCTATGAGTTCACACACATCCATTCTATGAGTTCACACACCACAATTTTGTCTTCACACACCTCCATTTGTGACTTCACACACCTCCATTCTCCGATTCACACCCCTCCAATTTGACTTCACATACCTCCAATCTATGACTTCACAAACCTCCATTCTTTGACTTCACACACCTCCATTCTGTGACTTCACACACCTCCATTCTATGACTTCACTCACCTCCATTCTGTGACTTCACACACCTCCATTCTATGACTTCACACACCTCCATTCTATGACTTCACACACCTCCATTCTGTGACTTCACACACCTCCATTTTGACTTCACACACTTCCATTGTGTGACTTCACACACCTCCATTCTGTGACTTCGCACACCTCCATTGTTTGACTTCACACACCTCCATTCTTTGACTTCACACGCCTCCATTCCATGACTTCACACGCCTCTACTCTATCAGTTCACACACATCCATTCTATGAGTTCACACACCACCTTTTTGACTTCACACACCTCCATTCTATGACTTCACACACCTACATTCTTACTTCAGGAACATCCATTGTATGAATTCACCCACCTCCATTCTATGACTTCACAAACCTCCATTCTATGACTTCACACTCCTCCATTCTATGACTTCACACACCTCCATTCTATGACTTCACACACCTCCATTCTATGACTTCACACACCTCCATTCTGTGACTTCACACACCTCCATTCTATGAGTTCACACACCTGCATTGTGACTTCACACACCTCCATTCTATGACTTCACACACCTCCATTCTGACTTCACACACCTCCATTCTGACATCACAAACATCAATTCTGTGACTTCACACACCTCCATTCTTTGACTTCACACTCCTCCATTGTGAGTTCACACACGTCCATTCTGACTTCACAAACATCAATTCTGTGACTTCACACACATCCATGCCACGACTTCACACACCTCCATTCTATGACTTCACAAACCTCCATTCTGACTTCACACACTTCATTCTGACTTCACAAACATCAATTCTGTGACTTCACACACCTCCATTCTATGACTTCACACACCTCCATTCTATGACTTCACACACCTCCATTCTGTGACTTCACACACCTCCATTCTATGACTTCACACACTTCCATTGTGACGTCACACACCTCCATTCTTTGAGTTCACACACCTCCCTTCTGACTTCACACACCTCCATTCTATGACTTCACACACCTCCATTCTGAATTCACACAGCTCCATTTTGTGACTTCACAAAACTCCATTCTATGATTTCACACACCTCCATACTATGACTTCACACAATTCCATCTATGACTTCACACACCTCCATTCTGACTTCACACACCTCTATTCTATGACTTCACACATCTCCATAATGTGACTTCATCCACCTCCATTCTGTGACTTCACACATTTCCATTCTCCGTATTCACACACCTCCAATGTGACTTCACATAACTCCATTCTATGACTTCACAAACCTCCATTCTGTGACTTCACAAAACTCCATTCTATGATTTCACACACCTCCATTCTATGACTTCACACATCTTCATTCTTTGACTTCACACACTTCCATTGTATGACTTCACACACCTCCATTGTGTCTTCACACACCTCCATTCTGTGACTTCACACACCTCCCTTCCGTGACTTCACACACCTCCATTCTATGACTTCACACACCTCCATTCTATGACATCACACACCTCCTTTCTGACTTCACACTCCTCCATCTATGACTTCACACACCTCCATTCTATGACTTCACACATCTCCTTTCTGTACCTTCCCACACTTCCAATGGTTGACTTCACAAACCTCCATTCCATGACTTCACACACCTCCATTCTATGAGTTCACACACCTCCATTCTTTGACTTCACACACCTCCATTTTGACTTCACACACCTACATTCTGTGACTTCACACACCTCCATTTGTGACTTCACACACCACCATTTTGACTTCACACAACTGCATTCTTTGAATTAACACACCTCCATTCTGTGACTTCACACACCTCCATTTTGACTTCCCACACTTCCATTCTGTGACTTCACACAACTCCATTTTGACTTCACACACCTCAATTCCACGACTTCACACACCTCCATTCTATGAGTTCACACACATCCATTCTATGAGTTCACACACCACAATTTTGTCTTCACACACCTCCATTCTATGACTTCACACACCTTCATTCTTAATTCAGAAACATCCATTCTATGACTTCACACACCTCCATTCTATGACTTCGCAAACCTCCATTTTGTGATTTCACACACCTCCATTCTGTGACTACACACCCTTCCATTGTGTGACTTCACACACCTCCATTCTATGACTTCACACACCTCCATTCTATGACTTCACACACCTCCATTCTATGACTTCCCACATCCATTTTGATATCACACACCTCCAATATATGACTTCAAACACTATAATTCTGTGATTTCACACACCTCCATTCTCCGACTTCACACCCCTCCAATTTGACTTCACATACCTCCATTCTATGATTTCACAAACCTCCATTCTATGACTTCACACACCTCCATTTTATGACGTCACACACCTCCATGTTGACTTCACAAACCTCCATTATGTGACTTCACACACCTCCCTTCTGTGACTTCACACACCTTCATTCTATGACTTCACACACCTTCAATTTATGACTTCACACACCTCCATTCTATGACTTCACACACTTCCATTCTATAATTTCACATACCTCCATTCTATGACTTCACACACCTCCATTCTGTGACTTCACACACCTCCATTCTGAGTTCACACACCTCCATTCTGTGACTTCACAAACCTCCATTCTATGATTTCACACACCTCCATTCTATGACTTTACACACCTCTATTCTGTGACTTCACACACCTCCATTCTATGACTTCACACACTTTCATTCTTACTTCACAAACATACATTCTATGACTTCACACACCTCCATTCTATGACTTCACACACCTCCATTCTTTGACTTTACACACCTCCATTCTGTGTTCACACACCTCCATTCTGTGACTTCACACACCTCAATTCTGACTTCACACAGCTCCATTCTATGACTTCACAAACGTCCATTCTTTGACGTCACACACCTCCATTTTATGACTTCACACCTTCATTCTTTCTTTACAAACATCCATTCTATAACTTCACACACCTCCATTCTATGACTTCAAACACCTCCATTCTGTGACTTCACACACCTCCATTCTATGACTTCACACACCTCCATTCTGTGACTTCACACACCTCCATTCTATGACTTCACACACTTCCATTGTGACGTCACACACCTCCATTCTTTGAGTTCACACGCCTCCATTCTGACTTCACACACCTCCATTCTATGACTTCACACAGCTCCATTCTGAATTCACACAGCTCCATTCTGTGAGTTCACAAAACTCCATTCTATATTTTCACAAACCTCCATACTATGAACTTCACACAACTCCTTTCTGTACCTTCCCACACTTCCAATATTTGACTTTAAAAACCTCCATTCCATGACTTCACACACCTCCATTCTATGAGTTCACACACCTCCATTCTTTCACTTCACACACCTCCATTTTGACTTCACACACCTACATTCTGTGACTTCACACACCTCCATTTGTGACTTCACACACCACCATTTTGACTTCATACAACTCCATTCTGTGAATTAACACACCTCCATTCTGTGACTTCACACACCTCCATTTTGACTTCACACACTTCCATTCTGTGACTTCACACACCTCAATTCTGTGACTTCACACACCTCCATTTTGACTTCACACACCTCAATTCCACGACTTCACACACCTCCATTCTATGAGTTCACACACATCCATTCTATGAGTTCACACACCACAATTTTGTCTTCACACACCTCCATTCTATGACTTCACACACCTTCATTCTTAATTCAGAAACATCCATTCTATGACTTCACACACATCCATTCTATCACTTCGCAAACCTCCATTTTGTGACTTCACACACCTCCGTTCTGTGACTTCACACCCTTCCATTCTGTGACTTCACACACCTCCATTCTCCGATTCACACCCCTCCAATTTGACTTCACATACCTCCAATCTATGACTTCACAAACCTCCATTCTTTGACTTCACACACCTCCATTCTGTGACTTCACACACCTCCATTCTATGACTTCACTCACCTCCATTCTGTGACTTCACACACCTCCATTCTATGACTTCACACACCTCCATTCTATGACTTCACACACCTTCATTCTATGACTTCACACATCCGTTTTGATTTCACACACCTCCAATATATGACTTCAAACACTTCAATTCTGTGACTTCACACACCTCCATTCTATGACTTCATACCCGTCCATTCTGTGACTTTACACACCTCCCTTCTCCGACTTCACACCCCTGTAATTTGACTTCACATACCTCCATTCTATGATTTCACAAACCTCCATTCTGTAACTTCACAAACCTCCATTCTGTGACTTCACAAACCTCCATTCTATGATTTCACACACCTCCATTCTATGACTTCACACCCCCTACATTCTTACTTCAAAAACATCCATTCTATGACTTTACAGACCTCCATTCTGTGAGTTCACAAACGTCCATTCTATGACTTCACACACCTCCATTCTATGACTTCACACACCTCCATTCTATAACTTCACACACCTCTATTCTATGACTTCACAAACCTCCATTCTGTGACTTCACACATCTCCATTCTATGAGTTCACACACCAGCATTGTGACTTAACACACCTCCATTCTATGACTTCACACACCTCCACTCTGACTTCACACACCTCCATTCTGACTTCACAAACATCACTTCTGTGACTTCACACACCTCCATTATTTGACTTCACACACCTCCATTGTGAGTTCTCACACCTCCTTTCTGACTTCACAAACATCAATTCTGTGACTTCACACACCTCCATTCTATGACTTCACACACCTCCATTCTATGACTTCACACACCTCCATTCTCTGACTTCACAAACCTCCATTCTGACTTCACACACCTCCATTCTGACCTCACAAACATCAATTCTGTGACTTCACACACCTCCATTCTATGACTTCACACACCTCCATTCTTTGTCTTCACACACCTCCATTCTATGACTTCACACACTTCCATTCTTTGACTTCACACACCACCATTCTTTGACTTCACACTACTCCATTGTGAGTTCACACACCTCCATTCTATGACTTCACACACCTCCATTCTAACTTCACACAGCTCCATTCCATGACTTCACACACCTCCATTCTGTGCCTTCACACACCTCCATTCTATGACTTAACACACCTTCATTCTTACTTCACAAACATCCATTCTATGACTTCACGCACCTCCATTCTATGACTTCACACACGTCCAATCTATGACTTCACACACCTCCATTCTGTGACTTCACACACCTCAATTCTGTGACTTCACACACCTACATTATTACTTCATACACCTCCATTCTATGACTTCATACACCTCCATTCTGTGACTTCACACACCTCCATTCTATGACTTCACACACCTCCATTGTGACTTCACACAACTCCATTCTATGAGTTCACACACCTCCATTCTGACTTCACACACCTCCATTCTATGACTTCACACTCCTCCATTCTGACATCACACACCTCCATTCTATGACTTCATTCAACTCCATTCTGACTTCACACACCTCCATTCTATGACTTCACACACCTCCATTCTGTGACTTCACACACCTCCATTCTGAGTTCACACACCTCCATTCTGTAACTTCACACACCTCCAATCTGACTTCACACAGCTCCATTCTATGACTTCACACATCTCCATTCTGTGACTTCACACAGCTCCATTCTATGACTTCACACATCTCCATTCTGTGACTTCACACACCTCCATTCTATGACTTCACACATCTCCATTGTGACTTCACACACCTCCATTCTATGAGTTCACACACCTCCATTCTGACTTCACACACCTCCATTCTATGACTTCACACACCTCCCTTCTGACTTCACACACCTCCATTCTATGACTTCACACAACTCCATTCTGACTTCACACACCTCCATTCTGTGACTTCACACACCTCCATTCTTAGACTTCACACACCTCCATTCTTTGAGTTCACAAACCTCCATTTGTGACTCTACACACCACCTTTTTGACTTCACACACCTCCATTCGGTGACTTCACATACCTTTATTGTTTGACTTCACACACCTCCATTCTATGACTTCACACACCTTCATTCTTACTTCAGAAACATCCATTCTATGACCTCACGCACCTCCATTCTATGACTTCACAAATCTCCATTCTATGACTTCACACACCTCCATTCTGTGACTTCACACACTTCCATTCTATGACTTCACACACCTTCATTCTTACTTCACAAACATCCATTCTATGACTTCAGACACTTCCATTCTATGACTTCACACACCTCCATTCTGTGACTTCACACACCTCCATTCTATATCTTCACACACCTCCATTGTGAATTAACACACCTCCATTCTATGAGTTCACACACGTCCATTCTAACCTCACAGACCTCCATTCTAACACTTCACACTCCGCCATTCTGACTTCACACTCCTCCATTCTGTGAATTCCCAAAACTCCATTCTATGATTTCACACACCTCCATACTATGACTTCACACACCACCATCTATGACATCACACACCTCTATTCTGAGTTCACAAACCTCCATTCTTTGACTTCACATACCTCCATTCTGACTTCACACACCAATGTATGACTTCACACACCTCCATTCTGTAACTTCACACACTTCCATTGGACGTCACACACCTCCATTCTACGAGTTCACAAACCTCCATTTTATGACTTCACACACCTCCATTCTGACTTCACACACCTCCATTCTATGACTTCACAGACCTCGAATCTGTGACTTCACTCACCTCCATTCTGTGAATTCACAAAACTCCATTCTATGATTTCACACACCTCCATACTATGACTTCACACACCACCATCTATGACATCACACACCTCCATTTTGAGTTCACACACCTCCATTCTGTGAGTTCACACACCTCCATTCTATGACTTCACACACTTCCATTCTAGGACTTCACACACCTCCATTCTGTGACTTCACACACCTCCATTCTTACTTCACACACCTCCATTCTATGACTTCACACACTTCCATTCTATGACGTCACACTCCTCCATTCTGACTTCACACAGCTCCATTCTGTGACTTCACACACCTCCATTCTATGACTTCACACACCTCCATTCTATGACTTCACATACCTCATTTCGGAGTTGACACACCTCCATTCTTTGACTTCACGTACCTCCAATCTGACTTCATACACCTCCATTCTATGACTTCACACACATCCATTCTGTGACTTCAAAAACCACAATTCTATGAATTCACACATCTCCATTGTGACTTCACACACCTCCATTCTATGAGTTCACACAGCTCCATTCTGACTTCACACACCTCCATTCTATGACTTCGTACACCTCTATTCTGACTTCACACCCCTTCATTCTGTGACTTCACATACCTCCATTCTTTGACTTCACACCCCTCCATTCTGTGCCTTCACACACCTCCACTCTGTGACTTTACACACCTCCATTCTGTGACTTCACACACCTCCCTTCTGTGACTTCACACACCTCCATTCTTTGACTTCACACACCTCCATTCTAAGACTTCACAAACCTCAATTCTATGACTTCACACACATCCATTATTTGAAATCATACACCTCCATTCTTTGACATCACACACCTCCGTTCCATGAATTCACACACCTCCATTCTATGAGTTCACATACCTCCATTCTATGAGTTCACACACCTTCACTCTTACTTAAGCAACATTCATTCTATGACTTCAGACACCTCCATTCTATGACTTCACACACCTTCATTCTTACTTCAGCAACATCCATTCTATGACTTCTCACACCTCCATTCTATGACTTCACACACTTCCATTCTATGACTTCACACACCTCCATTCTGTGTCTTCACACACCTCCACTCTGAGTTCACACACCTCCATTCTCTGTCTTCACACACCTCCATTCTGTGACTTCACACACCTACTTCTATGACTTCACACACCTCCATTCTGTGATTTCACACACCTCAAATCTGAGTTCACACACCTCCATTCTATGACTTCACACACCTCCTTTCTATGCCTTCACACACCTCCATTCTGTGACTGCACACACCTCCATTCTATGACATCACACACCTCCATTCTGTGACTTCACACACCTCCATTCTATGACTTCACACACCTCCATTCTATGACTTCAGAAACCTACATTGTTACTTCACACACCTCCATTCTATGAGTTCACACACCTTCATTGTGACTTCACACACCTCCATTATCTGACTTCACACACCTCCATTCTGACTTCACATACCTCCATTCTGACTTCACACACCTCAATTCTGTGACTTCACACACCTCCATTCTATGATTTCACACACCTCCATTCTATGACTTCACAGACCTCCATTCTATGACTTCAAACACCTCCTTTCTGAGTTCACACACATCCATTCTGTGACTTCACACACCTCCATTGTGACTTCATACACCTCCATTCTATGAGTTCACACACCTCCATTCTGACTTCACACACATCCATTCTATGACTTCACACAGCTCCATTCTGACTTCACACACCTCCATTCTATGACTTCGCACAGCTCTATTCTGACTTCACACACCTGCATTCTCTGACTTCACACACCTCCACTCTATGACTTCACAAACCTCCATTCTGTGACTTCACACACCTACACTCTGAGACTTTACACACCTCCATTCTGTGACTTCACACATCTCCATTCTGTGATTTCACACACAATCCATTCTATGACTTCACACACCTCAATTGTGACTTCACACAACTCCATTCTGTGACTTCACACACCTCCTTTCTGTGACTTCACACGCTTTCAATCTATGACTTGACATACCTCCATTCTATGACCTCCCCACACCTTCAATCTATGACTTCACACACCTCCATTTTATGACTTCACACTCTTCCAATCTATGACTTCACACACCTCCATTCTATGACTTCACACACCTCCATTCTATGACTTCACACACCTGAATTCTGACTTCACACACCTCCATTCTCTGATTTCACACACCTACATTCTATGACTTCACATACTTCAATTCTGTAACTTCAAACGCTTCCAATATTTGACTTCACAAACCTCAATTCCATGACTTCATACACCTCCATTCTATGACTTCACACACATCCATTCTTTGACTTCACACACCTCCATTGTGACTTCACACACCTCCATTCTCTGACTTCACACACCTGCATTTGTGATTTCACACACCACAATTTTGACTTCACACACGTCCATTCTTTGACTTGACACACCTCCATTCTCTGACTTCACACACCTCCATTTTGACTTCACACACTTTCATTCTGTGACTTCACATACCTCCATTCTGTGACTTCACACACCTCCATTGTTTGACTTCACACACCTCCATTTTGACTTCACATACCTCCATTCTAGGACTTCACACACCTTCATTCTTACTTCAGATATATCCATTCTATGACTTCACAAACCTCCCTTCTCTGAATGCACACACCTCCATTCTGGGTTCACACACCTCCATTCTGTGACTTCACACACCTCCATTCTGTGACTTCACACACCTCCATTCTATGACTTCACACACCTCCATTCTGTGACTTCACACACTTCCAATCTGAGTTCACACACCTCCAGTCTATGACTTCACACACCTCCATTCTTTGACATCAAAAACCACCGTTCTCTGACTTCACACACCTCCATTTTGACTTCACAAACCTCCATTCTACGAGTTCAAACACTTCCATTCTGCCTTCACCCACCTCCATTCTATGACTTCACTTAGCTGCCTTCTGATTTCACACACCCACATTTGTGAATTCTCACACCACCATTTCGACTTCACACACCTCCATTCTGTGACTTCACACACCTCCACTCTGTGACTTCACACACCTCCATTCTGTGAATTAACACACCTCCATTGTTTGACTTCATACACCTCCATTCTTGGACTTCACACACCTCCATTCCATGACTTCACACACCTCCATTCTATGAGTTCACACACCTCCATTCTTTGAGTTCACACACCTCCATTTTGACTTCACACACCTCCATTTTATGACTTCACACACCTTCATTCCTACTTCAGAAACATCCATTCTATGACTGCACACACCTCCATTCTGTGACTTCACACACTTCCATTCTATGACTTCACACACCTTCATTCTTACTTCACAAACATCCATTCTGTGACTTCACACACCTCCATTCTATGTCTTCACACACCTTCATTGTGACTTCACACATCTCCATTCTATGAGTTCACACACCTCCATTCTAACTTCACACACCTCCATTCTATGACTTCACACTCCGCCATTCTGACTTCACATTCCTCCATTCTGTGAATTCACAAAACTCCATTGTATGATTTCACACACCTCCATACTATGACTTCACGCACCTCCATCTATGACTTCACACACCTCCATTCTGAGTTCACACACCTCAATTCTGTGACTTCACACACCTCCATTCTGACTTCACACACCAATGTATGACTTCACACACCTCCATTCTGTGACTTCACACACATCCATTGTGACGACACACACCTCCATTCTATGAGTTCACACACCTCTATTCTATGACTTCACATACCTCCATTCTGACTTCACACACCTCCATTCTACGACTTCACAGACCTCGAATCTGTGACTTCACTCACCTCCATTCTATGACTTCAAACTGCTCCATTCTATGACTTCCCACACCTCCTTTCTATGACTTCACCCACCTCTATTCTATGACTTCACACCTCGATTCTGACTTCAGATACCTCCATTCTGTGACTTCACACACCTCCATTCTATGACTTCAAACACCTCCATTCTCTGACTTCACACACCTCCATTCTGAGCTCACACAAATCCATTCGGTGACTTCACACACCTCCATTCTTACTTCACAAACCTCCATTCTATGACTTCACACACTTCCATTCTATGACTTCACACACCTCCATTCTATGACTTCACACACCTCCATTCTATGACTTCAGAAACCTACATTGTTACTTCACACACCTCCATTCTATGAGTTCACACACCTGCATTGTGACTTCACACACCTCCATTATCTGACTTCACACACCTCCATTCTGACTTCACACACCTCCATTCTGTCTTCACACACATGAATTCTGTGACTTCACACACCTCCATTCTATGATTTCACAAACCTCCATTCTATGACTTCACAGACCTCCATTCTATGACTTCACACACCTCCTTTATGAGTTCACACACATCCATTCTGTGACTTCACACACCTCCATTGTGACTTCATACACTTCCATTCTATGAGTTCACACACCTCCATTCTGACTTCACACACTTCCATTCTATGACTTCACACAGCTCCATTCTGACTTCACACACCTCCATTCTATGACTTCGCACACCTCTATTCTGACTTCACACACCTGCATTCTGTGACTTCACACACCTCCATTCTATGACTTCACAAACCTCCATTCTGTGACTTCACACACCTCCACTCTGTGACTTTACACACCTCCATTCTGTGACTTCACACACCTCCATTCTCTGATTTCACACACAATCCATTGTATGACTTCACAAACCTCCATTCTTTGATTTCACACACCTCCTTCCTATGACTTCACACACCTCCATTGTGACTTCACACAGCTCCATTCTGTGACTTCACACACCTCCATTCTGTGACTTCACACACCTCCATACTATGACTTCCCCACACCTTCAATCTATGACTTCACACACCTCCATTCTATGACTTCACACGCTTCCAATCTATGACTTCACACACGTCCATTCTATGACTTCACACACCTCAATTCTATGACTTCACACACCTGCATTCTGACTTCACACACCTCCATTCTCTGATTTCACACACCCCCATTCTATGACTTCACACACCTCCATTGTGACTTCACACACCTCCATTCTATGAGTTCATACACCTCCATTCTGACTCCACAAACCTCCATTCTATGACTTCACAGACTTTGAATATGTGACTTCACTCACCTCCACTCTATGACTTCACACTTCTCCATTCTATGACTTCCCACACCTCCTTTCCATGATTTCACCCACCCCCATTCTATGACTTCACACCTCCATTCTGACTTCACACACCTCCATTCTGTGACTTCACACACCTGCATTCTATGAGTCCATACACCTCCATTTTGACTTCACACACCTCCATTCTATGACTTCACACACCTTCATTCTTACTTCAGAAACATCCATTCTATGACTTCACACACCTCCATTCTGTGACTTCACACACCTCCATTCTATGACTTCACACACCTCCATTCTGTGACTTCACACACCTCCATTCTATGTCTTCACACACCTCCATTGTGACTTCACACACGTCCATTCTATGAGTTCACACACCTCC
Organism: Megascapheus bottae; assembly: GCA_024803745.1. Lineage (NCBI taxonomy): Eukaryota > Metazoa > Chordata > Mammalia > Rodentia > Geomyidae > Megascapheus > Megascapheus bottae. Next base: position 39,864 of record JANJXV010001953.1, on the reverse strand, counting down.
ATTCTGACTTCACACCCCTCCATTCTATGACTTCACACTCCTCCATTCTGAATTCACACAGCTCAATTCTATGAATTCACAAAATTCCATTCTATGATTTCACACACCTCCATACTGTGACTTCACACACCTCCATCTATGACTTCAAACACCTCCATTCTGAGTTCACACACCTCCATTCTGTGACGTCACACACCTCCTTTCTGACTTCACACACCTCCAATATATGACTTCACACACCTCCATTCTGTGACTTCACACACATCCATTGTGACGTCACACACCTCCATGCTATGAGTTCACACACATCCATTCTAGTACTTCACACTCCTCAATTCTGACATCACACAGCTCCATTCTATGACTTCACAGACCTCGGATCTCTGACTTCACTCACCTCCATTCTATGACTTCACACTCCTCTATTCTATGACTTCCCACAACTCCTTTCTATGACTTCACCCACCTCTATTCTATGACTTCACACCTCCATTCTGACTTCACACACCTCCATTCTGTAACTTCACACACCTACATTCTATGACTTCACAAACCTCCATTCTGTGACTTCCCACACCTCCATTCTGAGTTCACACATCTCCATTCTGTGACTTCACACACCTCCCTTCTGGCTTCACACACCTCCCTTCTGTGACTTCACACACCTCCATTGTGAGTTCCCCCACTTCCATTCTGTGACTTCACACACCTCCATTCTATGACTTCACACACCTCCATTCTATGAATTCACACACCTCCATTCTGTGACTTCACACACCTGCATTGTATGACTTCACACACCTCTATTCTGTGACTTCACACACCTCCTTTCTGAGTTCACACAACTCCATTCTATGACTTCACACACCTGCATTATGACTTCACCCACCTCCATTCTATGAGTTCACACACCTGCATTGTGACTTCACACACCTCCATTATGACTTCACACATCTCCATTCTGACTTCACACACCTCCATGATGTGACTTCACACACCTCCATTCTATGACTTCACACACCTCCATTCTTTGACTTCACACACCTCCATTCTATGACTTCACACACCTCCACTGTTACTTCACAGAACTCCATTCTGTGACTTCACACACCTCCCTCTGTGATTTCACACACCTCCAATCTATGACTTCACACACTTCCAATCTATGACTTCACACACCTCCATTATATGACTTCACACACCTGCATTCTGACTTCACACACCTCCATTCTCTGACTTCACTCACCTCCATTCTATTACTTCACACACCTCCCGTCTGTAACTTCACACACTTCCAATGTTTGACTTCACACACCTCCATTCCATGACTTCATACATCTCCATTCTATGACTTCAAACACATCCATTCTTTGACTTCACACACCTCCATTTTGACTTCACAAACCTCCATTCTGTGACTTCACACACATCCATTCTTTGACTTCACACACCACAATTTTGACTTCACACAAGTCCATTCATTGACTTCACACACCTCCATTCTCTGACTTCACACACCTCCATTTTAACTTCACACACTTCTATTCTGTGACTTCACACTCCTCCATTCTATGACTTCACACACCTCCATTCTGTGACTTCACAAACCTCCATTGTGAGTTCACCCACTTCCATTCTGTGTCTTCACACACCTCCATTCTGTAACTTCACACACCTCCATTATGTGACTTCACACACCTCCATTCTATGACTTCACACACCTCCCTTCTATGAATTCACACCCCTCCATTCTGTGACCTCACACACCTCCATTGTATGACTTCACACACCTCCAATCTGTGACTTCACACACCTCCATTCTCAGTTCACACACCTCCATTCTGTGACTTCACACACCTCCATTCTGTGACTTCCACACCTCCATTCTATGACTTAACACACCTCCATTCTATGACTTCACACCCCTCCAATCTATGACTTCACACACCACCATTCTGTGACTTCACACACCTCCATTCTATGACTTCACACACCTCCATTCTTTCACTTCACCACCTCCATTCTATGACTTCACACACCTCCATTCTATGACTTCACACACCTGCATTGTGACTTCAAACACCTCAATTCTATGAGTTCACATACCTGCATTGTGACTTCACACACCTCCATTCTATGACTTCACACATCTCCATTCTGACTTCACACACCTCCATTCTATGATTTCACACACTTCGATTCTATGACTTCACACACCTCCATTCTATGACTTCAGACACCTCATTTCTGAGTTGACACACCTGCTTTCTGTGATTTCACACACCTCCAATCTGAGTTCACACACCTCCAGTCTATGACTTCACACACCTCCCTTCTTTGACATCAAAAACCACCATTCTATGACTTCACACACCTCCATTTTCACTTCACACACCTCCATTCTACGAGTTCACACACTTCCATTCTGCCTTCACCCACCTCCATTCTATGACTTCACTCTGCTGCCTTCTGACTTCACACACCTCCATTTGTGAATTCACACACCACCATTTTGATTTCACACACCTCCATTCTGTGACTTAACACACCTCCATTCTGTGACTTCACACACCTCCATTCTGTGACTTCACACACCTCCATTGTTTGACTTCAGACACCTCCATTCTTGGACTTCACACACCTCCATTCCATGACTTCACACACCTCCATTCTATGAGTTTACACACCTCCATTCTTTGAGTTCACACACCTCCATTTTGACTTCACACACCTCCATTTTATGACTTCACACACCTTCATTCTATGACTTCACACACCTTCATTCCTACTTCAGGAACATCCATTCTATGACTGCACACACCTCCATTCGATGACTTTACACACCTCCATTCTGAACTCACACAGGTCCATTCTATGACGTCACACACCTCCATTCTGTGACTTCACACACTTCCATTCTATGACTTCACACACCTTCATTCTTACTTCACAAACATCCATTCTGTGACTTCGAACAACTCCATTCTATGACTTCACACACCTCCATTCTGTGACTTCACACACCTCCATTCTATGTCTTCACACACCTCCATTGTGACTTCACACACCTCCATTCTATGAGTTCACACACCTCCATTCTAACTTCACACACCTCCATTCTATGACTTCACACCCCGCCATTCTGACTTCACACTCCTCCATTCTGTGAATTCACAAAACTCCATTCTATGATTTCACACACCTCCATACTATGACTTCACACACCTCCATCTATGACTTCACACACCTCCATTCTGAGTTCACACACCTCAATTCTGTGACTTCACACACCTCCATTCTGACTTCACACACCAATGTATGACTTCACACACCTCCATTCTGTGACTTCACACACTTCCATTGTGACGACACACACCTCCATTCTATGAGTTCACACACCTCTATTCTATGACTTCACATACCTCCATTCTGACTTCACACACCTCCATTCTATGACTTCACAGACCTCGAATCTGTGACTTCACTCACCTCCATTCTATGATTTCACACTGCTCCATTCTATGACTTCCCACACCTCCTTTCTATGACTTCACCCACCTCTATTCTATGACTTCACACCTCGATTCTGACTACAGATACCTCCATACTGTGACTTCACACACCTCCATTCTATGACTGCACACACCTCCTTTATGAGTTCACACACATCCATTCTCTGACTTCACACACCTCCATTGTGAGTTCACACACCTCCATTCTGTGACTTCACACACCTCCATTGTGACTTCATACACCTCCATTCTATGAGTTCACACACCTCCATTCTGACTTCACACACTTCCATTCTATGACTTCACACAGCTCCATTCTGACTTCACACACCTCCATTTTATGACTTCGAACACCCCTATTCTGACTTCACACACCTGCATTCTATGACTTCACAAACCTCCATTCTGTGAGTTCACACACCGCCACTCTGTGACTTTACACACCTCCATTCTGTGACTTCACACACCTCCATTCTCTGATTTCACACACAATCCATTCTATGACTTCACAAACCTCCATTCTTTGATTTCACACACCTCCATCCTATGACTTCACACACCTCCATTGTGACTTCACACAGCTCCATTCTGTGACTTCACACACCTCCATTCTGTGACTTTACACACCTCCATACTATGACTTCCCCACAACTCCAATCTATGACTTCACACACCTCCATTCTATGACTTCACACACCTCCATTCTATGACTTCTCACACCTGCATTCTGAATTCACATACCTCCATTCTCTGATTTCACACACCCCCATTCTATGACTTCACACACCTCCATTGTAACTTCACACACCTCCATTCTATGAGTTCATACACCTCCATTCTGAATTCACAAACCTCCATTCTATGACTTCACAGACTTTGAATATGTGACTTCACTCACCTCCACTCTATGACTTCACACTTCTCCATTCTATGACTTCCCACACCTCCTTTCCATGACTTCACCAACCCCATTCTATGACTTCACTCCTCCATTCTGACTTCACACACCTCCTTCCTATGACTTTACACACCTCCATTCTATGACTTCACACCTCCATTCTGTGACTTCACACACCTCCATTTTCTGTCTTCACACACCTCCATTGTGACTTCACACACGTCCATTCTATGAGTTCACACACCTCCATTCTGACTTCACACAGCTCCATTCTATGACTTCACACTCCTCCATTCTGACTTCACACAGCTCCATTCTGTGAATTTACAAAATTCCATTCTATAATTTCACACACCTCCATACTGTGACTTCACACACCTCCATCTATGACTTCAGACACCTCCATTCTGAGTTCACACACCTCCATTCTGGGACTTCACACACCTCCATTCTGACTTCACACACCTCCAATATATGACTTCACACACCTAAATTGTGTGACTTCACACACTTCCATTGTGACGTCACACACCTCCATTCTATGAGTTCACACACATCCATTCTAGGACTTCACATTCCTCAATTCTGACATCACACAGCTCCATTCTAGGACTTCACAGACCTCGGATCTGTGACTTCACTCACCTCCATTCTATGACTTCACACTCCTCTATTCTATGACTTCCCACAACTCCTTTCTATGACTTCACCCACCTCTGTTCTATGACTTCACACCTCCATTCTCACTTCACACACCTCTATTCTGTGACTTCACACACCTCCATTCTATGACTTCACTCACCTCCATTCTATGACTTCACACACCTTCATTCTTACTTCAGAAACATCCATTGTATGACCTCACACACCTACATTCTATGACTTCACAAATCTCCATTCTGTGACTTCCCACACCTCCATTCTGAGTTCACACATCTCCATTCTGTGACTTCACACACCTCCCTTCTGAATTCACACACCTCCCTTCTGTGACTTCACACACCTCCATTGTGAGTTCACCCACTTCAATTCTGTGACTTCACACACCTCCATTCTGTTATTTCACACCCCTCCATTCTGTGACTTCACACACCTCCATTCTATGACTTCACACACCTCCATTCTATGAATTCACACACCTCCATTCTGTGACTTCACACACCTCCATTGTATGACTTCACACAACTCTATTCTGTGACTTCACACACCTCCTTTCTGAGTTCACACAACTCCATTCTATGACTTCACACACCTGCATTGTGTCTTCACCCACCTCCATTCTATGAGTTCACACACCTGCATTGTGACTTCACACACCTCCATTCTATGACTTCACACATCTCCATTCTGACTTTACACACCTCCATGATGTGACTTCACGCACCTCCATTCTATGACTTCACACACCTCCATTCTTTGACTTCACACACCTCCATTCTATGACTTCACACACCTCCACTGTGACTTCACAGAACTCCATTCTGTGACTTCACACACCTCCCTCTGTGACTTCACACACCTCCAATTTATGACTTCACACACTTCCAATCTATGACTTCACACACCTCCATTCTATGACTTCACACACCTGCATTCTGACTTCACACACCTCCATTCTCTGACTTCACACACCTCCATTCTATGACTTCACACACCTCCATTCTATGACTTCACACACCTCCATTCTGTAACTTCACACACTTCCAATGTTTGACTTCACACACCTCCATTCCATGACTTCATACACCTCCATTCTATGACTTCAAACACATCCATTCTTTGACTTAACACACCTCCATTTTGACTTCACACACCTCCATTCTGTGAATCCACACACATCCATTCTTTGACTTCACACACCACAATTTTGACTTCACACACTTCCATTCTGTGACTTCACACACCTCCATTCTATGACTTCACACACCTCCCTTCTATGAATTCACACACTTCCATTCTGTGACTTCACACACCTCCATTGTGAGTTCACCCACTTCCATTCTGTGTCTTCACACACCTCCATTCTGTGACTTCACACACTTCCATTATATGACTTCACACACCTCCATTCTATGACTTCACACACCTCCCTTCTCTGAATTCACACCCCTCCATTCTGTGACTTCACACACCTCCATTGTATGACTTCACACACCTCCATTCTGTGACTTCACACACCCCCATTCTGTGACTTCACACACCACAATTTTGACTTCACACAAGTCCATTCATGGACTTCACACACCTCCATTCTCTGACTTCACACACCTCCATTTTGACTTCACACACTTCCATTCTGTGACTTCACACACCTCCATTCTATGACTTGACACACCTCCCTTCTATGCATTCACACACCTCCATTCTGTGACTTCACACACCTCCATTGTGAGTTCACCCACTTCCATTCTGTGTCTTCACACACCTCCATTCTGTGACTTCACACTCCTCCATTATGTGACTTCACACACCTCCATTCTATGACTTCACACACCTCCCTTCTATGAATTCACACCCCTCCATTCTGTGACTTCACACAGCTCCATTGTATGACTTCACCCACCTCCATGCTGTGACTTCACACACCTCCATTCTCAGTTCACACACCTCCATTCTGTGACTTCACACACCTCCATTCTGTGACTTCCACACCTCCATTCTATGACTTAACACACCTTCATTCTATGACTTCACACCCCTCCATTCTATGACTTCACACACCACCATTCTGTGACTTCACACACCTCCATTCTATGACTTCACACACCTCCATTCTGTCACTTCAACACCTCCATTCTATGACTTCACACACTTCCATTCTATGATTTCACACACCTGCATTGTGACTTCACACACCTCCATTATCTGACTGCACACACCTCCATTCTGTCTTCACACACCTCCATTGTGTCTTCACACACCTCAGTTCTGTGACTTCACACACCTCCATTCTATGATTTCACACACCTCCATTCTATGACTTCACAGACCTCCATTCTATGACTTCACACACCTCCTTTCTGAGTTCACACACATACATTTTTTGACTTCACACACCTCCATTGTGAGTTCATACACCTCCATTCTATGAGTTCACACACCTCCATTCTGACTTCACACACATCCATTCTATGACTTCACACAGCTCCATTCTGACTTCACACACCTCCATTCTTTACTACGAACACCTCTATTCTGACTTCACACACCTGCATTCTGTGACTTCACACACCTCCATTCTATGACTCCACAAACCTCCACTCTGTGACTTACACACCACCATTCTGTGACTTCACACACCTCCTTTCTGTGATTTCACACACAATCCATTCTATGACTTCACAAACGTCCATTCTTTGATTTCACACACCTCCATCCTATGACTTCACACAGCTCCGTTGTGACTTCACACAACTCCATTCTGTGACTTCACACACCTCCATTTCTGTGACTTCACACATATCCATACTATGACTTCCCCACACCTTCAATCTATGAATTCACACACCTCCATTCTATGACTTCACACGCTTCCAATCTATGACTTCACACACCTCCATTCTATGACTTCACACACCTCCATTCTATGACTTCACAGACTTTGAATATGTGACTTCACTCACCTCCACTCTATGACTTCACACTTCTCCATTCTATGACTTCCCACACCTCCTTTCCATGACTTCACCCACCCCCATTCTATGACTTCACACCTCCATTCTGACTTCACACACCTCCATTCTATGAGTTCACACACCTCCATTCTTACTTCAGAAACATCCATTCTGTGACTTCACACACCTCCATTCTATGACTTCACACACCTCCATTCTATGACTTCACACACCTCCATTCTGTGACTTCACACACCTCCATTCTCTGTCTTCACACACCTCCATTGTGACTTCACACACGTCCATTCTATGAGTTCACACACCTCTATTCTGACTTCACACACCGCCATTCTCTGATTTCACACACCTCCATTCTTGACTTCGAACACCTCTATTCTGACTTCACACACCTGCATTCTGTGACTTCACACACCTCCATTCTATGACTTCACAAACCTCCATTGTGTGACTTCACACACCTCCACTCTGTGACTTTACACACCTCCATTCTGTGACTTGACACACGTCCTTTCTGTGATTTCACACACAATCCATTCTATGACTTCACAAACCTCCATTCTTTAATTTCACACACCTCCATCCTATGACTTCACAGACCTCCATTGTGACTTCACACACCTCCTTTCTGTGACTTCACACACCTCCATTGTGAGTTCACCCACTTCGATTCTGTGACTTCACACACCTCCATTCTGTTACTTCACACACCTCCATTCTGTGACTTCACACACCTCCATTCTATGATTTCACACACCTCCATTCTATGAATTCACACACCTCCATTCTATGACTTCACACACCTCCATTCTGTAACTTCACACACTTCCAATATTTGACTTCACACACCTCCATTCCATGACTTCATACACCTCCATTCTATGACTTCAAACACATCCATTCTTTGACTTCACACACCTCCATTTTGACTTCACAAACCTCCATTCTGTGACTTCACACACATCCATTCTTTGACTTCACACACCACAATTTTGACTTCACACAAGTCCATTCATTGACTTCACACACCTCCATTCTCTGACTTCACACACCTCCATTTTGACTTCACACACTTCCATTCTGTGACTTCACACACCTCCATTCTATGACTTCACACACCTCCCTTCTATGAATTCACACACCTCCATTCTGTGACTTCACACACCTCCATTGTGAGTTCACCCACTTCCATTCTGTGTCTTCACACACCTCCATTCTGTGACTTCACACACCTCCATTATGTGACTTCCCACACCTCCATTCTATGACTTCACACACCTCCCTTCTATGAATTCACACCCCTCCATTCTGTGACTTCACACACCTCCATTGTATGACTTCACACACCTCCATTCTGTGACTTCACACACCTCCATTCTCAGTACACACACCTCCATTCTGTGACTTCACACACCTCCATTCTGTGACTTCCACACCTCCATTCTATGACTTAACACACCTCCATTCTATGACTTCACACCCCTCCATTCTATGACTTCACACACCACCATTCTGTGACTTCACACACCTCCATTCTATGACTTCACACACCTCCATTCTGTCACTTCAACACCTCCATTCTATGACTTCACACACTTCCATTCTATGATTTCACACACCTGCATTGTGACTTCACACACCTCCATTATCTGACTGCACACACCTCCATTCTGTCTTCACACACCTCCATTGTGTCTTCACACACCTCAGTTCTGTGACTTCACACACCTCCATTCTATGATTTCACACACCTCCATTCTATGACTTCACAGACCTCCATTCTATGACTTCACACACCTCCTTTCTGAGTTCACACACATACATTTTTTGACTTCACACACCTCCATTGTGAGTTCATACACCTCCATTCTATGAGTTCACACACCTCCATTCTGACTTCACACACATCCATTCTATGACTTCACACAGCTCCATTCTGACTTCACACACCTCCATTCTTTACTACGAACACCTCTATTCTGACTTCACACACCTGCATTCTGTGACTTCACACACCTCCATTCTATGACTCCACAAACCTCCACTCTGTGACTTACACACCACCATTCTGTGACTTCACACACCTCCTTTCTGTGATTTCACACACAATCCATTCTATGACTTCACAAACCTCCATTCTTTGATTTCACACACCTCCATCCTATGACTTCACACAGCTCCGTTGTGACTTCACACAACTCCATTCTGTGACTTCACACACCTCCATTTCTGTGACTTCACACATATCCATACTATGACTTCCCCACACCTTCAATCTATGAATTCACACACCTCCATTCTATGACTTCACACGCTTCCAATCTATGACTTCACACACCTCCATTCTATGACTTCACACACCTCCATTCTATGACTTCACAGACTTTGAATATGTGACTTCACTCACCTCCACTCTATGACTTCACACTTCTCCATTCTATGACTTCCCACACCTCCTTTCCATGACTTCACCCACCCCCATTCTATGACTTCACACCTCCATTCTGACTTCACACACCTCCATTCTATGAGTTCACACACCTCCATTCTTACTTCAGAAACATCCATTCTGTGACTTCACACACCTCCATTCTATGACTTCACACACCTCCATTCTATGACTTCACACACCTCCATTCTGTGACTTCACACACCTCCATTCTCTGTCTTCACACACCTCCATTGTGACTTCACACACGTCCATTCTATGAGTTCACACACCTCTATTCTGACTTCACACACCGCCATTCTCTGATTTCACACACCTCCATTCTTGACTTCGAACACCTCTATTCTGACTTCACACACCTGCATTCTGTGACTTCACACACCTCCATTCTATGACTTCACAAACCTCCATTGTGTGACTTCACACACCTCCACTCTGTGACTTTACACACCTCCATTCTGTGACTTGACACACGTCCTTTCTGTGATTTCACACACAATCCATTCTATGACTTCACAAACCTCCATTCTTTAATTTCACACACCTCCATCCTATGACTTCACAGACCTCCATTGTGACTTCACACACCTCCTTTCTGTGACTTCACACACCTCCATTGTGAGTTCAACCACTTCGATTCTGTGACTTCACACACCTCCATTCTGTTACTTCACACACCTCCATTCTGTGACTTCACACACCTCCATTCTATGATTTCACACACCTCCATTCTATGAATTCACACACCTCCATTCTATGACTTCACACACCTCCATTCTGTAACTTCACACACTTCCAATATTTGACTTCACACACCTCCATTCCATGACTTCATACACCTCCATTCTATGACTTCAAACACATCCATTCTTTGACTTCACACACCTCCATTTTGACTTCACAAACCTCCATTCTGTGACTTCACACACATCCATTCTTTGACTTCACACACCACAATTTTGACTTCACACAAGTCCATTCATTGACTTCACACACCTCCATTCTCTGACTTCACACACCTCCATTTTGACTTCACACACTTCCATTCTGTGACTTCACACACCTCCATTCTATGACTTCACTCACCTCCCTTCTATGAATTCACACACCTCCATTCTGTGACTTCACACACCTCCATTGTGATTTCACCCACTTCCATTCTGTGTCTTCACACACCTCCATTCTGTGACTTCACACACCTCCATTATGTGACTTCCCACACCTCCATTCTATGACTTCACACACCTCCCTTCTATGAATTCACACCCCTCCATTCTGTGACTTCACACACCTCCATTGTATGACTTCACACACCTCCATTCTGTGACTTCACACACCTCCATTCTCAGTTCACACACCTCCATTCTGTGACTTCACACACCTCCATTCTGTGACTTCCACACCTCCATTCTATGACTTAACACACCTCCATTCTATGACTTCACACCCCTCCATTCTATGACTTCACACACCACCATTCTGTGACTTCACACACCTCCATTCTATGACTTCACACACCTCCATTCTGTCACTTCACCACCTCCATTCTATGACTTCACACACCTCCATTCTATGACTTCACACACCTGCATTGTGACTTCACACACCTCCATTATCTGACTTCACACACCTCCATTCTGTCTTCACACCCCTCCATTCTGTCTTCACACACCTCAATTCTGTGACTTCACACACCTCCATTCTATGATTTCACACACCTCCATTCTATGACTTCACAGACCTCCATTCTATGACTTGACACACCTCCTTTCTGAGTTCACACACATCCATTCTGTGACTTCACACACCTCCATTGTGACTTCAAATACCTCCATTCTATGAGTTCACACACCTCCATTCTGACTTCACACACATCCATTCTATGACTTCACACAGCTCCATTCTTACTTCACACGCCTCCATTCTTGACTTCGAACATCTCTATTGTGAGTTCACACACCTGCATTCTGTGACTTCACACACCTCCATTCTATGACTTCACAATCCTCCATTGTGTGACTTCACACACCTCCACTCTGTGACTTTACACACCTCCATTCTGTGACTTCACACACCTCCTTTCTGTGATTTCACACACAATCCATTCTATGACTTCACAAACCTCCATTCTTTAATTTCACACACCTCCATCCTATGACTTCACAGACCTCCATTGTGACTTCACACAACTCCATTCTGTGACTTCACACACCTCCATTTCTGTGACTTCACACACCTCCATACTATGACTTCCCCACACCTTCAATCTATGAATTCACACACCTCCATTCTATGACTTCACACACCTCCATTCTATGACTTTACACACCTGCATTCTGACCTTACACACCTCCATTCTCTGATTTCACACACCCCCATTCTATGACTTCACACACCTCCATTCTATGACTTCACAGATCTCCATTCTATGACTTGACACACCTCATTTCTGAGTTCACACACATCCATTCTGTGACTTCACACACCTCCATTGTGACTTCATACACCTCCATTCTATGAGTTCACACACCTCCATTCTGACTTCACACACCTCCATCCTATGACTTCACACTCCTCCATTCTGACTTCACACAGCACAATTCTGTGAATTTACAAAATTCCATTCTATGACTTCACACACCACCATTCTGTGATTTCACACACCTCCATCTATGACTTCACACACCTCCATTCTGAGTTCACACACCTCAATTCTGTGACTTCACACACCTGCATTCTGACTTCACACACCAATGTATGACTTCACACACGTCCATTCTGTGACTTCACCCACTTCCATTGTGACGACACACACCGCCATTCTATGAGTTCACACACCTCTATTCTATGACTTCACATACCTCCATTCTGACTTCACACACCTCCATTCTATGAATTCACAGACCTCGAATCTGTGACTTCACTCACCTCCATTCTATGACTTCACACCGCTCCATTCTATGACTTCCAACACCTCCTTTCTATGATTTCACCCACCTCTATTCTATGACTTCACACCTCGATTCTGACTTCAGATACCTCCATTCTGTGACTTCACACACCTCCATTCTATGACTTCAATCACCTCCATTCTCTGACTTCACACACCTCCATTCTGAGCTCACACAACTCCATTCGTGACTTCACACACCTCCATTCTTACTTCACAAACCTCCATTCTATGACTTCACACACTTCCATTCTATGACTTCACACACCTCCATTCTATGACTTCACACACCTCCATTCTATGACTTCAGAAACCTACATTGTTACTTCACACACCTCCATTCTATGAGTTCACACACCTGCATTGTGACTTCACACACCTCCATTATCTGACTTCACACACCTCCATTCTGACTTCACACACCTCCATTCTGTCTTCACACACATGAATTCTGTGACTTCACACACCTCATTCTATGATTTCACAAACCTCCATTCTATGACTTCACAGACCTCCATTCTGTGACTTCACACACCTCCTTTCTGAGTTCACACACATCCATTCTGTGACTTCACACACCTCCATTTTGACTTCATACACCTCCATTCTATGAGTTCACACACCTCCATTCTGACTTCACACACTTCCATTCTATGACTTCACACAGCTCCATTCTGACTTCACACACCTCCATTCTATGACTTCGCACACCTCTATTCTGACTTCACACACCTGCATTCTATGACTTCACAAACCTCCATTCTGTGACTTCAAACACCTCCACTCTGTGACTTTACACACCTCCATTCTGTGACTTCACACACCTCCATTGTCTGATTTCACACACAATCCATTCTATGACTTCACAAACCTCCATTCTTTGTTTTAACACACCTCCATCCTATGACTTCACACACCTCCATTGTGACTTTACACAGCTCCATTCTGTGACTTCACACACCTCCATTCTTTGACTTCACACACCTCCATACTATGACTTCCCCACACCTTCAATCTATGACTTCACACACCTCCATTCTATGACGTCACACGCTTCCAATCTATGACTTCACACACCTACCTTCTATGACTTCACACACCTCCATTCTATGACTTCACACACCTGCATTCTGACTTCACACACCTCCATTCTCTGATTTCACACACCCCCATTCTATGACTTCACACACCTCCATTGTAACTTCACACACCTCCATTCTATGAGTTCATACACCTCCATTCTGACTTCACAAACCTCCATCCTATGACTTCACAGACTTTGAATATGTGACATCACTCACCTCCAGTCTATGACTTCACACTTCTCCATTCTATGACTTTCCACACCTCCTTTCCATGACCACCCACCCCCATTCTATGACTTCACTCCTCCATTCTGACTTCACACACCTCCATTCTGTGACTTCACACACCTCCATTCTATGAGTTCACACACCTCCATTTTGACTTCACACACCTCCATTCTATGACTTCACACACCTTCATTCTTACTTCAGAAACATCCATTCTATGATTTCACACACCTCCATCCTATGACTTCACACACCTCCATTCTATGACTTCACACCTCCATTCTGTGACTTCACACACCTCCATTCTCTGTCTTCACACACCTCCATTGTGACTTCACACACGTCCATTCTATGAGTTCACACACCTCTATTCTAACTTCACACAGCTCCATTCTATGACTTCACACTCCTCCCTTCTGACTTCACACAGCTCCATTCTGTGAATTCACAAAATTCCATTCTATAATTTCACACACCTCCATACTGTGACTTCACACACCTCCATCTATGACTTCAAACACCTCCATTCTGAGTTCACACAACTCCATTCTGTGACTTCACACACCTCCATTCTGACTTCACACACCTCCAATATATGACTTCACACACCTCAATTCTGTGACTTCACACACTTCCATTGTGACGTCACACACCTCCATTCTATGAGTTCACACACATCCATTCTAGGACTTCACACTCCTCAATTCTGACATCACACAGCTCCATTCTATGACTTCACAGACCTCGGATCTGTGACTTCACTCACCTCCATTCTATGACTTCACACTCCTCTATTCTATGACTTCCCACAACTCCTTTCTATGACTTTACCCACCTCTATTCTATGACTTCACACCTCCATACTGACTTCACACACCACCATTCTGTGACTTCACACACCTCCATTCTATGACTTCACACACCTCCATTCTATGACTTCACACACCTTCATTCTTACTTCAGAAACATCCATTCTATGACCTCACACACCTCCATTCTATGACTTCACAAATCTCCATTCTTTGACTTCACACACCTTCCTTCTGAATTCACACACCTCCCTTCTGTGACTTCACACACCTCTATTGTGAGTTCACCCACTTCTATTCTGTGACTTCACACACCTCCAATCTGTTACTTCACACCCCTCCATTCTGTGACTTCACACACCTCCATTCTATGACTTCACACACCTCCATTCTATGAATTCACACACCTCCATTCTGTGAGTTCACACACCTCCTTTCTGAGTTCACACAACTCCATTCTATGACTTCACACACCTGCATTGTGACTTCACCCACCTCCATTCTATGAGTTCACACACCTGCATTGTGACTTCACACACCTCCATTGTATGACTTCACACATCTCCATTCTGACTTCACACACCTCCATGCTGTGACTTTACACACCTCCATTCTATGACTTCACACACCTCCACTGTGACTTCACAGAACTCCATTCTGTGACTTCACACACCTCCCTCTGTGACTTCACACACCTCCAATTTATGACTTCACACACTTCCAATCTATGACTTCACACACCTCCATTCTATGACTTCACACACCTGCATTCTGACTTCACACACCTCCATTCTCTGACTTCACACACCTCCATTCTCTGACTTCACACACCTCCATTCTATGACTTCACACACCTCCATTCTGTAACTTCACACACTTCCCATGTTTGACTTCACACACCTCCATTCCATGACTTCATACACCTCCATTCTATGACTTCAAACACATCCATTCTTTGACTTCACACACCTCCATTCTATGACTTCACACACCTCCACTGTGACTTCACAGAACTCCATTCTGTGACTTCACACACCTCCTTCTGTGACTTCACACTCCTCCATTTCTGTGACTTCACACACTTCCAATCTATGACTTCACACACCTCCATTCTATGACTTCACACACCTCCATTCTCTGACTTCACACACCTCTATTCTATGACTTCACACACCTCCATTCTATGACTTCACACACCTCCATTCCGTAACTTCACACACTTCCAATGTTTAACTTCACACACCTCTATTCCATGACTTCATACACCTCCATTCTATGACTTCAAACACATCCATTCTTTGACTTCACTCACCTCCATTCTGTGACTTCACACACCTCCATTCTCTGACTTCACACACCTCCATTTTGACTTCACACACTTCCATTCGGTGACTTCACTCACCTCCATTCTATGACTTCACACACCTCCATTCTCTGACTTCACACACCTCCATTCTATGACTTCACACACATCCATTCTGTAACTTCACACACTTCCAATATTTGACTTCACACACCTCCATTCCATGACTTCATACACCTCCATTCGATGACTTCAAACACATCCATTCTTTGACTTCACACACCTCCATTTTGACTTCACACACCTCCATTCTGTGACTCCACACACATTAATTCTTTGACTTCACACACCACAATTTTGACTTCACACAAGTCCATTCATTGACTTCACACACCTCCATTCTCTGACTTCACACACCTCCATTTTGACTTCACACACTTCCATTCTGTGACTTCACACACCTCCATTCTATGACTTCTCACACCTCCCTTCTATGAATTCACACACCTCCATTCTGTGACTTCACACACCTCCATTGTGAGTTCACCCACTTCCATTCTGTGTCTTCACACACCTCCATTGTATGACTCCACACACCTCCATTCTGTGACTTCACACACCTCCATTCTCAGTTCACACACCTCCATTCTGTGACTTCACAAACCTCCATTCTGTGACTTCACACACCACAATTTTGACTTCACACAAGTCCATTCATTGACTTCACACACCTCCATTCTCTGACTTCACACACCTCCATTTTGACGTCACACACTTCCATTCTGTGACTTCACACACCTCCGTTCTATGACTTCACACACCTCCCTTCTATGAATTCACACACCTCCATTCTGTGACTTCACACACCTCCATTGTGACTTCACTCACGTCCATTCTATGAGTTCACACACCTCCATCCTATGACTTCACACACCTCCATTCTATGACTTCACACCTCCATTCTGTGACTTCACACACCTCCATTCTCTGTCTTCACACACCTCCATTGTGACTTCACACACGTCCATTCTATGAGTTCACACACCTCCATTCTGACTTCACACAGCTCCATTCTATGACTTCACACTCCTCCATTCTGACTTCACACAGCTCCATTCTGTGAATTCACAAAATTCCATTCTATAATTTCACACACATCCATACTGTGACTTCACACACCTCCATCTATGACTTCAAACACCTCCATTCTGAGTTCACACACCTCCATCCTGTGACTTCACACACCTCCATTCTGACTTCACACACCTCCAATATATGACTTCACACACCTCCATTCTGTGACTTCACACACTTCCATTGTGACGTCACACACCTCCATTCTATGAGTTCACACACATCCATTCTAGGACTTCACACTCCTCAATTCTGACATCACACAGCTCCATTCTATGACTTCACAGACCTCGGATCTGTGACTTCACTCACCTCCATTCTATGACTTCACACTCCTCTATTCTATGACTTCCCACAACTCCTTTCTATGACTTCACCCACCTCTATTCTATGACTTCACACCTCCATTCTGACTTCACACACCTCCATTCTGTGACTTCACACACCTCCATTCTATGACTTCACACACCTCCATTCTATGACTTCACACACCTTCATTCTTACTTCAGAAACATCCATTCTATGACCTCACACACCTCCATTCTATGACTTCACAAATCTCCATTCTGTGACTTCCCACACCTCCCTTCTGAATTCACACACCTCCCTTCTGTGACTTCACACACCTCTATTGTGAGTTCACCCACTTCCATTCTGTGACTTCACACACCTCCATTCTGTTACTTCACACCACTCCATTCTGTGACTTCACACACCTCCATTCTATGACTTCACACACCTCCATTCTATGAATTCACACACCTCCATTCTGTGACTTCACACACCTCCATTGTATGACTTCACACACCTCTATTCTGTGACTTCACACACCTCCTTTCTGAGTTCACACAACTCCATTCTATGACTTCACACACCTGCATTGTGACTTCACCCACCTCCATTCTATGAGTTCACACACCTGCATTGTGACTTCACACACCTCCATTCTATGACTTCACACATCTTCATTCTGACTTCACAAACCTCCATGCTGTGACTTCACACACCTCCATTCTATGACTTCACACACCTCCACTGTGACTTCACAGAACTCCATTCTGTGACTTCACACACCTCCCTCTGTGACTTCACACACCTCCAATTTATGACTTCACACACTTCCAATCTATGACTTCACACACCTCCATTCTATGACTTCACACACCTGGATTCTGACTTCACACACCTCCATTCTCTGACTTCACACACCTCCATTCTCTGACTTCACACACCTCCATTCTATGACTTCACACACCTCCATTCTGTAACTTCACACACTTCCAATGTTTGACTTCACACACCTCCATTCCATGACTTCATACACCTCCATTCTATGACTTCAAACACATCCATTCTTTGACTTCACACACCTCCATTCTATGACTTCACACACCTCCACTGTGACTTCACAGAACTCCATTCTGTGACTTCACACACCTCCCTCTGTGACTTCACACACCTCCAATTTATGACTTCACACACTTCCAATCTATGACTTCACACACCTCCATTCTATGACTTCACACACCTGCATTCTGACTTCACACACCTCCATTCTCTGACTTCACACACCTCCATTCTCTGACTTCACACACCTCCATTCTATGACTTCACACGCCTCCATTCTGTAACTTCACACACTTCCAATGTTTGACTTCACACACCTCCATTCCATGACTTCATACACCTCCATTCTATGACTTCAAACACATCCATTCTTTGACTTCACACACCTCCATTTTGACTCCACACACATCCATTCTTTGACTACACACACCACAATTTTGACTTCACACAAGTCCATTTATTGACTTCACACACCTCCATTCTCTGACTTCACACACCTCCATTTTGACTTCACACACTTCCATTCTGTGACTTCACACTCCTCCATTCTATGACTTCACACACCTCCCTTCTATGAATTCACTCACCTCCATTCTGTGACTTCACACACCTCCATTGTGAGTTCACACCATCTTCCATTCTGTGTCTTCACACACCTCAATTCTGTGACTTCACACACCTCCATTATGTGACTTCACACCCCTCCATTCTATGACTTCACACACCTCCCTTCTATGAATTCACTCCCCCTCCATTCTGTGACTTCACACACCTCCATTGTATGACTTCACACACCTCCATTCTGTGACTTCAACACCACAATTTTGACTTCACACAAGTCCATGCATTGACTTCACACACCTCCATTCTCTGACTTCACACACCTCCATTTTGACTTCACACACTTCCATTCTTTGACTTCACACACCTCCGTTCTATGACTTCACACACCTCCCTTCTATGAATTCACACACCTCCATTCTGTGACTTCACACACCTCCATTGTGAGTTCACCCACTTCCATTCTGTGTCTTCACACACCTCCATTCTGTGAGTTCACACACCTCCATTATGTGACTTCACACACCTCCATTCAATGACTTCACACACCTCCCTTCTGTGAATTCACACCCCTCCATTCTGTGACTTCACACACCTCCATTGTATGACTTCACCCACCTCCATTCTGTGACTTCACACACCTCCATTGTGAGTTCACCCACTTCCATTCTGTGTCTTCACACACCTCCATTCTGTGAGTTCACACACCTCCATTCTGTGACTTCACACACCTCCATTGTATGACTTCACACGACCTCTATTCTGTGACTTCACACACCTCCTTTCTGAGTTCACACAACTCCATTCTATGACTTCACACACCTGCATTGTGACTTCACCCACCTCCATTCTATGAGTTCACACACCTGCATTGTGACTTCACACACCTCCATTCTATGACTTCACACATCTTCATTCTGACTTCACAAACCTCCATGCTGTGGCTTCACACACCTCCATTCTATGACTTCACACACCTCCACTGTGACTTCACAGAACTCCATTCTGTGACTTCACACACCTCCCTCTGTGACTTCACACACCTCCAATTTATGACTTCACACACTTCCAATCTATGACTTCACACACCTCCATTCTATGACTTCACACACCTGCATTCTGACTTCACACACCTCCATTCTCTGACTTCACACACCTCCATTCTCTGACTTCACACACCTCCATTCTATGACTTCACACACCTCCATTCTGTAACTTCACACACTTCCAATGTTTGACTTCACACACCTCCATTCCATGACTTCATACACCTCCATTCTATGACTTCAAACACATCCATTCTTTGACTTCACACACCTCCATTCTATGACTTCACACACCTCCACTGTGACTTCACAGAACTTCATTCTGTGACTTCACACACCTCCCTCTGTGACTTCACACACCTCCAATTTATGACTTCACACACTTCCAATCTATGACTTCACACACCTCCATTCTATGACTTCACACACCTGCATTCTGACTTCACACACCTCCATTCTCTGACTTCACACACCTCCATTCTCTGACTTCACACACCTCCATTCTATGACTTCACACGCCTCCATTCTGTAACTTCACACACTTCCAATGTTTGACTTCACACACCTCCATTCCATGACTTCATACACCTCCATTCTATGACTTCAAACACATCCATTCTTTGACTTCACACACCTCCATTTTGACTCCACACACATCCATTCTTTGACTACACACACCACAATTTTGACTTCACACAAGTCCATTTATTGACTTCACACACCTCCATTCTCTGACTTCACACACCTCCATTTTGACTTCACACACTTCCATTCTGTGACTTCACACTCCTCCATTCTATGACTTCACACACCTCCCTTCTATGAATTCACTCACCTCCATTCTGTGACTTCACACACCTCCATTGTGAGTTCACACCATCTTCCATTCTGTGTCTTCACACACCTCAATTCTGTGACTTCACACACCTCCATTATGTGACTTCACACCCCTCCATTCTATGACTTCACACACCTCCCTTCTATGAATTCACACCCCTCCATTCTGTGACTTCACACACCTCCATTGTATGACTTCACACACCTCCATTCTGTGACTTCACACACCACAATTTTGACTTCACACAAGTCCATGCATTGACTTCACACACCTCCATTCTCTGACTTCACACACCTCCATTTTGACTTCACACACTTCCATTCTTTGACTTCACACACCTCCGTTCTATGACTTCACACACCTCCCTTCTATGAATTCACACACCTCCATTCTGTGACTTCACACACCTCCATTGTGAGTTCACCCACTTCCATTCTGTGTCTTCACACACCTCCATTCTGTGAGTTCACACACCTCCATTATGTGACTTCACACACCTCCATTCAATGACTTCACACACCTCCCTTCTGTGAATTCACACCCCTCCATTCTGTGACTTCACACACCTCCATTGTATGACTTCACCCACCTCCATTCTGTGACTTCACACACCTCCATTCTCAGTTCACACACCTCCATTCTGTGACTTCACACACCTCCATTCTGTGACTTCCACACCTCCATTCTATGCCTTAACACACCTCCATTCTATGACTTCACACCCCTCCATTCTATGACTTCACACACCACCATTCTGTGACTTCACACACCTCCATTCTATGACTTCACACAGCTCCATTCTGTCACTTCACCACCTCCATTCTATGACTTGACACACCTCCATTATCTGACTTCACACACCTCCATTCTGTCTTCACACACCTCCATTCTGTCTTCACACACCTCAATTCTGTGACTTCACACACCTCCATTTTATGATTTCACACACCTCCATTCTATGACTTCACAGACCTCCATTCTATGACTTCACACACCTCCTTTCTGAGTTCACACACATCCATTCTGTGACTTCACACACCTCCATTGTGACTTCATACACCTCCATTCTATGAGTTCACACACCTCCATTCTGACTTCACACACATCCATTCTATGACTTCACACAGCTCCATTCTGACTTTACACACCTCCATTCTTGACTTCGCACACCTCTATTCTGACTTCACACACCTGCATTCTGTGACTTCACACACCTCCATTCTATGACTTCACAAACCTCCACTCTGTGACTTACACACCAGCATTCTGTGACTTCACACACCTCCTTTCTGTGATTTCACACACAATCCATTCTATGACTTCACAAACCTCCATTCTTTGATTTCACACACCTCCATCCTATGACTTCACACACCTCCATTGAGACTTCACACAACTCCATTCTGTGACTTCACACACCTCCATTTCTGCGACTTCACACACCTCCATACTATGACTTCCACACACCTTCAATCTATGACTTCACACACCTCCATTCTATGACTTCTCACACTCCATTCTATGACTTTACACACCTGCATTCTGACTTCACACACCTCCATTCTCTGATTTCACACACCCCCATTCTATGACTTCACACACCTCCATTGTGACTTCACACACCAACATTCTATGAGTTCATACACCTCCATTCTGACTTCACAACCTCCATTCTATGACTTCACAGACTTTGAATATGTGACTTCTCTCACCTCCACTCTATGACTTCACACTTCTCCATTCTATGACTTCCCACACCTCCTTTCCATGACTTCACCCACCCCCATTCTATGACTTCACACCTCCATTCTGACTTCACAAACCCTCCATTCTGTGACTTCACACACATCCATTCTATGAGTTCATACACCTCCATTTTGACTTCACACACCTCCATTCTATGACTTCACACACCTTCATTCTTACTTCAGAAACATCCATTCTATGACTTCACACATCTCCATTCTATGACTTCACACACCTCCATTCTATGATTTCACACACCTCCATTCTGTGACTTCACACACCTCCATTCTCTGTCTTCACACACCTCCATTGTGACTTCACACACGTCCATTCTATGAGTTCACACACCTCCATTCTGACTTCACACACGTCCATTCTATTACTTCACACTCCTCCATTCTCACTTCACACAGCTCCATTCTGTGAATTCACAAAATTCCATTCTATGATTTCACACACCTCCATAGTGTGACTTCACACACCTGCCATCTATGACTTCAAACACCTCCATTCTGAGTTCACATACCTCCATTCTGTGACTTCACACACCTCCATTCTGACTTCACACACCTCCAATATATGACTTCACACACCTCCATTCTGTGACTTCACACACTTCCATTGTGACGTCACACACCTCCATTCTATGAGTTCACACACATCCATTCTAGGACTTCACACTCCTCAATTCTGATATCACACAGCTCCATTCTATGACTTCACAGACCTCGGATCTGTGACTTCACTCACCTCCATTCTATGACTTCACACTCCTCTATTCTATGACTTCCCCAAAACTCCTTTCTATGACTTCACCCACCTCTATTCTATGACTTCACACCTCCATTCTGACTTCACACACCTCCATTCTGTGACTTCACACACCTCCATTCTATGACTTCACACACCTCCATTCTATGACTTCACACACCTTCATTCTTACTTCAGAAACATCCATTCTATGACCTCACACACCTCCATTCTATGACTTCACAAATCTCCATTCTGTGACTTCCCACACCTCCATTCTGAGTTCACACATCTCCATTCTGTGACTTCACACACCTCCCTTCTGAATTCACACACCTCCCTTCTGTGACTTCACACACCTCTATTGTGAGTTCACCCACTTCCATTCTGTGACTTCACGCACCTCCATTCTGTTACTTCACACCACTCCATTCTGTGACTTCACACACCTCCATTCTATGACTTCACACACCTCCATTCTATGAATTCACACACCTCCATTCTGTGACTTCACACACCTCTATTGTATGACTTCACACACCTCTATTCTGTGACTTCACACACCTCCTTTCTGATTTCACACAACTCCATTCTATGACTTCACACACCTGCATTGTGACTTCACCCACCTCCATTCTATGAGTTCACACACCTGCATTGTGACTTCACACACCTCCATTCTATGACTTCACACATCTCCATTCTGACTTCACACACCTCCATGCTGTGACTTCACACACCTCCATTCTATGACTTCACACACCTCCACTGTGACTTCACAGAACTCCATTCTGTGACTTCACACACCTCCCTCTGTGACTTCACACACCTCCAATTTATGACTTCACACACTTCCAATCTATGACTTCACACACCTCCATTCTATGACTTCACACACCTGCATTCTGACTTCACACACCTCCATTCTCTGACTTCACACACCTCCATTCTCTGACTTCACACACCTCCATTCTATGACTTCATACACCTCCATTCTGTAACTTCACACACTTCCAATGTTTGACTTCACACACCTCCATTCCATGACTTCATACACCTCCATTCTATGACTTCAAACACATCCATTCTTTGACTTCACACACCTCCATTCTATGACTTCACACACCTCCACTGTGACTTCACAGAACTCCATTCTGTGACTTCACACACCTCCCTCTGTGACTTCACACACCTCCAATTTATGACTTCACATACTTCCAATCTATGACTTCACACACCTCCATTCTATGACTTCACACACCCTGCATTCTGACTTCACACACCTCCATTCTCTGACTTCACACACCTCCATTCTCTGACTTCACACACCTCCATTCTATGACTTCACACACCTCCATTCTGTAACTTCACACACTTCCAATGTTTGACTTCACACACCTCCATTCCATGACTTCATACACCTCCATTCTATGACTTCAAACACATCCATTCTTTGACTTCACACTCCTCCATTTTGACTCCACACACATCCATTCTTTGACTACACACACCACAATTTTGACTTCACACAAGTCCATTTATTGACTTCACACCCTCCATTCTCTGACTTCACACACCTCCATTTTGACTTCACACACTTCCATTCTGTGACTTCACACTCCTCCATTCTATGACTTCACACACCTCCCTTCTATGAATTCACACACCTCCATTCTGTGACTTCACACACCTCCATTGTGAGTTCACACCATCTTCCATTCTGTGTCTTCACACACCTCAATTCTGTGACTTCACACACCTCCATTATGTGACTTCACACCCCTCCATTCTATGACTTCACACACCTCCCTTCTATGATTCACACTCCTCCATTCTGTGACTTCACACACCTCCATTGTATGACTTCACACACCTCCATTCTGTGACTTCACACACCACAATTTGACTTCACACAAGTCCATGCATTGACTTCACACACCTCCATTCTCTGACTTCACACACCTCCATTTTGACTTCACACACTTCCATTCTTTGACTTCACACACCTCCGTTCTATGACTTCACACACCTCCCTTCTATGAATTCACACACCTCCATTCTGTGACTTCACACACCTCCATTGTGAGTTCACCACTTCCATTCTGTGTCTTCACACACCTCCATTCTGTGAGTTCACACACCTCCATTATGTGACTTCACACACCTCCATTCAATGACTTCACACACCTCCCTTCTGTGAATTCACACCCCTCCATTCTGTGACTTCACACACCTCCATTGTATGACTTCACCCACCTCCATTCTGTGACTTCATACACCTCCATTCTCAGTTCACACACCTCCATTCTATGACTTCACACACCTCCATTCTGTGACTTCCACACCTCCATTCTATGCCTTAACACACCTCCATTCTATGACTTCACACCCCTCCATTCTATGACTTCACACACCACCATTCTGTGACTTCACACACCTCCATTCTATGACTTCACACAGCTCCATTCTGTCACTTCACCACCTCCATTCTATGACTTGACACACCTCCATTATCTGACTTCACACACCTCCATTCTGTCTTCACACACCTCCATTCTGTCTTCACACACCTCAATTCTGTGACTTCACACACCTCCATTTTATGATTTCACACACCTCCATTCTATGACTTCACAGACCTCCATTCTATGACTTCACACACCTCCTTTCTGAGTTCACACACATCCATTCTGTGACTTCACACACCTCCATTGTGACTTCATACACCTCCATTCTATGAGTTCACACACCTCCATTCTGACTTCACACACATCCATTCTATGACTTCACACAGCTCCATTCTGACTTTACACACCTCCATTCTTGACTTCGCACACCTCTATTCTGACTTCACACACCTGCATTCTGTGACTTCACACACCTCCATTCTATGACTTCACAAACCTCCACTCTGTGACTTACACACCACCATTCTGTGACTTCACACACCTCCTTTCTGTGATTTCACACACAATCCATTCTATGACTTCACAAACCTCCATTCTTTGATTTCACACACCTCCATCCTATGACTTCACACACCTCCATTGAGACTTCACACAACTCCATTCTGTGACTTCACACACCTCCATTTCTGTGACTTCACACACCTCCATACTATGACTTCCACACACCTTCAATCTATGACTTCACACACCTCCATTCTATGACTTCTCACACCTCCATTCTACGACTTTACACACCTGCATTCTGACTTCACACACCTCCATTCTCTGATTTCACACACCCCCATTCTATGACTTCACACACCTCCATTGTGACTTCACACACCAACATTCTATGAGTTCATACACCTCCATTCTGACTTCACAAACCTCCATTCTATGACTTCACAGACTTTGAATATGTGACTTCTCTCACCTCCACTCTATGACTTCACACTTCTCCATTCTATGACTTCCCACACCTCCTTTCCATGACTTCACCCACCCCCATTCTATGACTTCACACCTCCATTCTGACTTCACAAACCTCCATTCTGTGACTTCACACACGTCCATTCTATGAGTTCACACACCTCCATTTTGACTTCACACACCTCCATTCTATGACTTCACACACCTTCATTCTTACTTCAGAAACATCCATTCTATGACTTCACACATCTCCATTCTATGACTTCACACACCTCCATTCTATGACTTCACACACCTCCATTCTGTGACTTCACACACCTCCATTCTCTGTCTTCACACACCTCCATTGTGCCTTCACACACGTCCATTCTATGAGTTCACACACCTCCATTCTGACTTCACACACCTCCATTCTATGACTTCACACTCCTCCATTCTGACTTCACACAGCTCCATTCTGTGAATTCACAAAATTCCATTCTATGATTTCACACACCTCCATAGTGTGACTTCACACACCTCCATCTATGACTTCAAACACCTCCATTCTGAGTTCACATACCTCCATTCTGTGACTTCACACACCTCCATTCTGACTTCACACACCTCCAATATATGACTTCACACACCTCCATTCTATGAGTTCACACACATCCATTCTAGGACTTCACACTCCTCAATTCTGACATCACACAGCTCCATTCTATGACTTCACAGACCTCGGATCTGTGACTTCACTCACCTCCATTCTATGACTTCACACTCCTCTATTCTATGACTTCCCACAACTCCTTTCTATGACTTCACCCACCTCTATTCTATGACTTCACACCTCCATTCTGACTTCACACACCTCCATTCTGTGACTTCACACACCTCCATTCTATGACTTCACACACCTCCATTCTATGACTTCACACACCTTCATTCTTACTTCAGAAACATCCATTCTATGACCTCACACACCTCCATTCTATGACTTCACAAATCTCCATTCTGTGACTTCCCACACCTCCATTCTGAGTTCACACATCTCCATTCTGTGACTTCACACACCTCCCTTCTGAATTCTCACACCTCCCTTCTGTGACTTCACACACCTCCATTGTGAGTTCACCCACTTCCATTCTGTGACTTCACACACCTCCATTCTGTTACTTCACACCCCTCCATTCTGTGACTTCACACACCTCCATTCTATGACTTCACACACCTCCATTCTATGAATTCACACACCTCCATTCTGTGACTTCACACACCTGCATTTTATGACTTCACACACCTCTATTCTGTGACTTCACACACCTCCTTTCTGAGTTCACACAACTCCATTCTATGACTTCACACACCTGCATTGTGACTTCACCCACCTCCATTCTATGAGTTCACACACCTGCATTGTGACTTCACACACCTCCATTCTATGACTTCACACATCTCCATTCTGACTTCACACACCTCCATTCTATGACTTCACACACCTCCATTCTTTGACTTCACACACCTCCATTCTATGACTTCACACACCTCCACTGTGACTTCACAGAACTCCATTCTGTGACTTCACACACCTCCCTCTGTTACTTCACACACCTCCAATTTATGACTTCACACACTTCCAATCTATGACTTCACACACCTCCATTCTATGACTTCACACACCTGCATTCTGAGTTCACACACCTCCATTCTCTGACTTCACACACCTCCATCATATGACTTCACACACCTCCATTCTATGACTTCACACACCTCCATTCTGTAACTTCACACACTTCCAATGTTTGACTTCACACACCTCCATTCCATGACTTCATACACCTCCATTCTATGACTTCAAACACATCCATTCTTTGACTTCACACACCTCCATTTTGACTTCACACACCTCCATTCTGTGACTCCACACTCATCCATTCTTTGACTTCGCACACCACAATTTTGACTTCACACAAGTCCATTCATTGACTTCACACACCTCCATTCTCTGACTTCACACACCTCCATTTTGACTTCACACACTTACATTCTGTGACTTCACACACCTCCATTCTATGACTTCACACACCTCCCTTCTATGAATTCACACACCTCCATTCTGTGACTTCACACACCTCCATTGTGAGTTCACCCACTTCCATTCTGTGTCTTCACACACCTCCATTCTGTGACTGCACACACCTCCATTATGTGACTTCACACCCCTCCATTCTATGACTTCACACACCTCCCTACTCTGAATTCACACCCCTCCATTCTGTGACTTCACACACCTCCATTGTATGACTTCACACACCTCCATTCTGTGACTTCACACACCTCCATTCTCAGTTCACACACCTCCATTCTGTGACTTCACACACCTCCATTCTGTGACTTCACACACCACAATTTTGACTTCACACAAGTACATTCATTGACTTCACACACCTCCATTCTCTGACTTCACACATCTCCATTTTGACTTCACACACTTCCATTCTGTGACTTCACACACCTCCGTTCTATGACTTCACACACCTCCCTTTTATGAATTCACACACCTCCATTCTGTGACTTCACACACCTCCATTGTGAGTTCACCACTTCCATTCTGTGTCTTCACACACCTCCATTCTGTGACTTCACACACCTCCATTATGTGACTTCACACACCTCCATTCTATGACTTCACACACCTCCCTTCTATGAATTCACACCCCTCCAATCTGTGACTTCACACACATTCATTGTATGACTTCACCCACCTCCATTCTGTGACTTCACACACCTCCATTCTCAGTTCACACACCTCCATTCTGTGACTTCACACACCTCCATTCTGTGACTTCCACACCTCCATTCTATGACTTAACACACCTCCATTCTATGACTTCACACTCCTCCATTCTATGACTTCACACACCTCCACTCTGTCACTTCAGCACCTCCATTCTATGACTTCACACACCTCCATTCTATGACTTCACACACCTGCATTGTGACTTCACACACCTCCATTATCTGACTTCACACACCTCCATTCTGTCTTCACACACCTCCATTCTGTCTTCACACACCACAATTCTGTGACTTCACACACCTCCATTCTATGTTTTCACACACCTCCATTCTATGACTTCACAGACCTCCATTATATGACTTGACACACCTCCTTTCTGAATTCACACACATCCATTCTGTGACTTCACACAACTCCATTGTGACTTCATACACCTCCATTCTATGAGTTCACACACCTCCATTCTGACTTCACACACATCCATTCTATGACTTCACACAGCTCCATTCTGACGTTACACACCTCCATTCTTGACTTCGCACACCTCTATTCTGACATCACACACCTGCATTCTGTGACTTCACACAACTCCATTCTATGACTTCACACACCTCCACTCTGTGACTTTACACACCTCCATTCTGTGACTTCACACACCTCCTTTCTGTGATTTCACACACAATCCATTCTATGACTTCACAAACCTCCATTCTTTGATTTCACACACCTCCATCCTATGACTTCACACACCCCCATTGTGACTTCACACAACTCCATTCTGTGACTTCACACACCTCCATTCTATGACTTCACACGCTTCCAATCTATGACTTCACACACCTCCATTCTATGACTTCACACACCTCCATTCTATGACTTTACACATCTGCATTCTGACTTCACACTCCTCCATTCTCTGATTTCACACACCCCCATTCTATGACTTCACACACCTCCATTGTGACTTCACACACCTCCATTCTATGAGTTCATACACCTCCATTCTGACTTCACAAACCTCCATTCTATGACTTCACAGACATTGAATATGTGACTTCACTCACCTCCACTCTATGACTTCACACTTCTCCATTCTATGACTTCCCACACCTCCTTTCCATGACTTCACCCACCCTCATTCTATGACTTCACACCTCCATTCTGACTTCACACACCTCCATTCTGTGACTTCACACACCTCCATTCTATGAGTTCACACACCTCCATTTTGACTTCACACACCTCCATTCTATGACTTCACACACCTTCATTCTTACTTCAGAAACATCCATTCTATGACTTCACACACCTCCATTCTATGACTTCACACACCTCCATTCTATGACTTCACACACCTCCATTCTGTGACTTCACACACCTCCATTCTCTGTCTTCACACACCTCCATTGTGACTTCACACACGTCCATTCTATGAGTTCACACACCTCCATTCTGACTTCACACACCTCCATTCTATGACTTCACACACCTCCCTTGTGACTTTCACACACCTCCATTCTATGAGTTCATACACCTCCATTCTGACTTCACAAACCTCCATTCTATGACTTCACAGACTTTGAATATGTGACTTCACTCACCTCCATTCTATGACTTCACACTTCTCCATTCTTTCGACTTCCCACACCTCCTTTCCTTGACTTCACCCACACCCATTCTATGACATCACACCTCCATTCTGTGACTTCACACACCTCCATTCTCTGTCTTCACACACCTCCATTGTGACTTCACACACATCCATTCTATGAGTTCACACACCTCCATTCTGACTTCACACACCTCCATTCTATGACTTCACACTCCTCCATTCTGACTTCACACAGTTCCATTCTGTGAATTCACAAAATTCCATTCTATGATTTCACACACCTCCATACTGTGACTTCACACACCTCCATCTATGACTTCAAACACCTCCATTCTGAGTTCACACACCTCCATTCTGTGACTTCACACACCTACATTCTGACTTCACACACCTCCAATATATGACTTCACACACCTCCATTCTGTGACTTCACACACTTCCATTGTGACGTCACACACCTCCATTCTATGAGTTCACACACATACGTTCTAGGACTTCACACTCCTCAATTCTGACATCACACAGCTCCATTCTATGACTTCACAGACCTCGGATCTGTGACTTCACTCACCTCCATTCTATGACTTCACACTCCTCTATTCTATGACTTCCCAAAACTCCTTTCTATGACTTCACCCACCTCTATTCTATGACTTCACACCTCCATTCTGACTTCACACACCTCCATTCTGTGACTTCACACACCTCCATTCTATGACTTCACACACCTCCATTCTATGACTTCACACACCTTCATTCTTACTTCAGAAACATCCATTCTATGACCTCACACACCTCCATTCTATGACTTCACAAATCTCCATTCTGTGACTTCCCACACCTCCATTCTGAGTTCACACATCTCCATTCTGTGAGTTCACACACCTCCCTTCTGACTTCACACACCTCCTTTCTGTGACTTCACACACCTCCATTGTGAGTTCACCCACTTCCATTCTGTGACTTCACACACCTCCATTCTGTTACTTCACACCACTCCATTCTGTGACTTCATACACCTCCATTCTATGACTTCACACACCTCCATTCTATGAATTCACACATCTCCATTCTGTGACTACACACACCTCCATTATATGACTTCACACACCTCTATTCTGTGACTTCACACATCTCCTTTCTGAGTTCACACAACTCCATTCTATGACTTCACACACCTGCATTGTGACTTCACCCACCTCCATTCTATGAGTTCACACACCTGCATTGTGACTTCACACACCTCCATTCTATGACTTCACACATCTCCATTCTGACTTCACATACCTCCATGCTGTGACTTCACACACCTCCATTCTATGACTTCACACACCTCCATTCTTTGACTTCACACACCTCCATTCTATGACTTCACACACCTCCACTGTGACTTCACAGAACTCCATTCTGTGACTTCACACACCTCCCTCTGTGACTTCACACACCTCCAATTTATGACTTCACACACTTCCAATCTATGACTTCACACACCTCCATTCTATGACTTCACACACCTGCATTCTGACTTCACACACCTCCATTCTCTGACTTCACACACCTCTATTCTATGACTTCACACACCTCCATTCTATGACTTCACACACCTCCATTCTGTAACTTCACACACTTCCAATGTTTAACTTCACACACCTCTATTCCATGACTTCATACACCTCCATTCTATGACTTCAAACACATCCATTCTTTGACTTCACGCACCTCCATTTTGACTTCACTCACCTCCATTCTGTGACTTCACACACATCCATTCTTTGACTTCACACACCACAATTTTGACTTCCCACAAGTCCATTCATTGACTTCACACACCTCCATTCTCTGACGTCACACACCTCCATTTTGACTTCACACACTTCCATTCTGTGACTTCACACACCTCCATTCTATGACTTCACACACCTCCCTTCTATGAATTCACACACCTCCATTCTGTGACTTCACACACCTCCATAGTGATTTCACCAACTTCCATTCTGTGTCTTCACACACCTCCATTCTGTGACTTCACACACCTCCATTATGTGACTTCACACACCTCCATTCTATGACTTCACACACCTCCCTTCTATGAATTCACACCCCTCCATTCTGTGACTTCACACACCTCCATTGTATGACTTCACCCACCTCCATTCTGTGACTTCACACACCTCCATTCTCAGTTCACACACCTCCATTCTGTGACTTCACACACCTCCATTCTGTGACTTCCACACCTCCATTCTATGACTTAACACACCACCATTCTGTGACTTCACACACCTCCATTCTATGACTTCACACACCTCCATTCTGTCACTTCACCACCTCCATTCTATGACTTCACACACCTCCATTCTATGAGTTCACACACCTGCATTGTGACCTCACACACCTCCATTTTCTGACTTCACACACCTCCATTCTGTCTTCACACACCTCCATTCTGTCTTCACACACCTCAATTCTGTAACTTCACACACCTCTATTCTATGATTTCACACACCTCCATTCTATGACTTGACATACCTCCTTTCTGAGTTCACACACATCCATTCTGTGACTTCACACACCTCCATTGTGACTTCAAACACCTCCATTCTATGAGTTCACACACCTCCATTCTATGACTTCACACACCTCCACTGTGACTTCACAGAACTCCATTCTGTTACTTCACACACCTCCCTCTGTAACTTCACACACCTCCAATTTATGACTTCACACACTTCCAATCTATGACTTCACACACCTCCATTCTATGACTTCACACACCTGCATTCTGACTTCACACACCTCCATTCTCTGACTTCACACACCTCCATTCTCTGACTTCACACACCTCCATTCTATGACTTCACACACCTCCATTCTGTAACTTCACACACTTCCAATGTTTGACTTCACACACCTCCATTCCATGACTTCATACACCTCCAGTCTATGACTTCAAACACATCCATTCTTTGACTTCACACACCTCCATTTTGACTTCACACACCTCCATTCTGTGACTTCACACACATCCATTCTTTGACTTCACACACCACAATTTTGACTTCACACAAGTCCATTCATTGACTTCACACACCTCCATTCTGTGACTTCACACATCCATTCTCAGTTCACACACCTCCATTCTGTGACTTCACACACCTCCATTCTGTGACTCCACACCTCCCTTCTATGACTTAACACTCCTCCATTCTATGACTTCACACCCCTCCATTCTATGACTTCACACACCACCATTCTGTGACTTCACACACGTCCATTCTATGACTTCACACACGTCCATTCTGTCACTTCACCACCTCCATTCTATGACTTCACACACCTCCATTCTATGACTTCACACACCTGCATTGTGACTTCACACACCTCCATTTTCTGACTTCACACACCTCCTTTCTGTCTTCACACACCTCCATTCTATGACTTCACACACCTCCCTTCTATGACTTAACACTCCTCCATTCTATGACTTCACACCCCTCCATTCTATGACTTCACACACCACCATTCTGTGACTTCACACACGTCCATTCTATGACTTCACACACGTCCATTCTGTCACTTCACCACCTCCATTCTATGACTTCCCAAAACTCCTTTCTATGACTTCACCCACCTCTATTCTATGACTTCACACCTCCATTCTGACTTCACACACCTCCATTCTGTGACTTCACACACCTCCATTCTATGACTTCACACACCTCCATTCTATGACTTCACACACCTTCATTCTTACTTCAGAAACATCCATTCTATGACCTCACACACCTCCATTCTATGACTTCACAAATCTCCATTCTGTGACTTCCCACACCTCCATTCTGAGTTCACACATCTCCATTCTGTGACTTCACACACCTCCCTTCTGAATTCACACACCTCCCTTCTGTGACTTCACACACCTCTATTGTGAGTTCACCCACTTCCATTCTGTGACTTCACGCACCTCCATTCTGTTACTTCACACCACTCCATTCTGTGACTTCACACACCTCCATTCTATGACTTCACACACCTCCATTCTATGAATTCACACACCTCCATTCTGTGACTTCACACACCTCTATTGTATGACTTCACACACCTCTATTCTGTGACTTCACACACCTCCTTTCTGATTTCACACAACTCCATTCTATGACTTCACACACCTGCATTGTGACTTCACCCACCTCCATTCTATGAGTTCACACACCTGCATTGTGACTTCACACACCTCCATTCTATGACTTCACACATCTCCATTCTGACTTCACACACCTCCATGCTGTGACTTCACACACCTCCATTCTATGACTTCACACACCTCCACTGTGACTTCACAGAACTCCATTCTGTGACTTCACACACCTCCCTCTGTGACTTCACACACCTCCAATTTATGACTTCACACACTTCCAATCTATGACTTCACACACCTCCATTCTATGACTTCACACACCTGCATTCTGACTTCACACACCTCCATTCTCTGACTTCACACACCTCCATTCTCTGACTTCACACACCTCCATTCTATGACTTCATACACCTCCATTCTGTAACTTCACACACTTCCAATGTTTGACTTCACACACCTCCATTCCATGACTTCATACACCTCCATTCTATGACTTCAAACACATCCATTCTTTGACTTCACACACCTCCATTCTATGACTTCACACACCTCCACTGTGACTTCACAGAACTCCATTCTGTGACTTCACACACCTCCCTCTGTGACTTCACACACCTCCAATTTATGACTTCACATACTTCCAATCTATGACTTCACACACCTCCATTCTATGACTTCACACACCTGCATTCTGACTTCACACACCTCCATTCTCTGACTTCACACACCTCCATTCTCTGACTTCACACACCTCCATTCTATGACTTCACACACCTCCATTCTGTAACTTCACACACTTCCAATGTTTGACTTCACACACCTCCATTCCATGACTTCATACACCTCCATTCTATGACTTCAAACACATCCATTCTTTGACTTCACACTCCTCCATTTTGACTCCACACACATCCATTCTTTGACTACACACACCACAATTTTGACTTCACACAAGTCCATTTATTGACTTCACACACCTCCATTCTCTGACTTCACACACCTCCATTTTGACTTCACACACTTCCATTCTGTGACTTCACACTCCTCCATTCTATGACTTCACACACCTCCCTTCTATGAATTCACACACCTCCATTCTGTGACTTCACACACCTCCATTGTGAGTTCACACCATCTTCCATTCTGTGTCTTCACACACCTCAATTCTGTGACTTCACACACCTCCATTATGTGACTTCACACCCCTCCATTCTATGACTTCACACACCTCCCTTCTATGAATTCACACTCCTCCATTCTGCTTCACACACCTCCATTGTATGACTTCACACACCTCCATTCTGTGACTTCACACACCACAATTTTGACTTCACACAAGTCCATGCATTGACTTCACACACCTCCATTCTCTGACTTCACACAC
The DNA here is from genome assembly GCA_024803745.1 of Megascapheus bottae. NCBI lineage: Eukaryota > Metazoa > Chordata > Mammalia > Rodentia > Geomyidae > Megascapheus > Megascapheus bottae. Next base: position 2,283 of record JANJXV010001953.1, on the reverse strand, counting down.
CTCCATTTTGACTTCACACACTTCCATTCTTTGACTTCACACACCTCCGTTCTATGACTTCACACACCTCCCTTCTATGAATTCACACACCTCCATTCTGTGACTTCACACACCTCCATTGTGAGTTCACCACTTCCATTCTGTGTCTTCACACACCTCATTCTGTGAGTTCACACACCTCCATTATGTGACTTCACACACCTCCATTCAATGACTTCACACACCTCCCTTCTGTGAATTCACACCCCTCCATTCTGTGACTTCACACACCTCCATTGTATGACTTCACCCACCTCCATTCTGTGACTTCATACACCTCCATTCTCAGTTCACACACCTCCATTCTATGACTTCACACACCTCCATTCTGTGACTTCCACACCTCCATTCTATGCCTTAACACACCTCCATTCTATGACTTCACACCCCTCCATTCTATGACTTCACACACCACCATTCTGTGACTTCACACACCTCCATTCTATGACTTCACACAGCTCCATTCTGTCACTTCACCACCTCCATTCTATGACTTGACACACCTCCATTATCTGACTTCACACACCTCCATTCTGTCTTCACACACCTCCATTCTGTCTTCACACACCTCAATTCTGTGACTTCACACACCTCCATTTTATGATTTCACACACCTCCATTCTATGACTTCACAGACCTCCATTCTATGACTTCACACACCTCCTTTCTGAGTTCACACACATCCATTCTGTGACTTCACACACCTCCATTGTGACTTCATACACCTCCATTCTATGAGTTCACACACCTCCATTCTGACTTCACACACATCCATTCTATGACTTCACACAGCTCCATTCTGACTTTACACACCTCCATTCTTGACTTCGCACACCTCTATTCTGACTTCACACACCTGCATTCTGTGACTTCACACACCTCCATTCTATGACTTCACAAACCTCCACTCTGTGACTTACACACCACCATTCTGTGACTTCACACACCTCCTTTCTGTGATTTCACACACAATCCATTCTATGACTTCACAAACCTCCATTCTTTGATTTCACACACCTCCATCCTATGACTTCACACACCTCCATTGAGACTTCACACAACTCCATTCTGTGACTTCACACACCTCCATTTCTGTGACTTCACACACCTCCATACTATGACTTCCACACACCTTCAATCTATGACTTCACACACCTCCATTCTATGACTTCTCACACCTCCATTCTACGACTTTACACACCTGCATTCTGACTTCACACACCTCCATTCTCTGATTTCACACACCCCCATTCTATGACTTCACACACCTCCATTGTGACTTCACACACCAACATTCTATGAGTTCATACACCTCCATTCTGACTTCACAAACCTCCATTCTATGACTTCACAGACTTTGAATATGTGACTTCTCTCACCTCCACTCTATGACTTCACACTTCTCCATTCTATGACTTCCCACACCTCCTTTCCATGACTTCACCCACCCCCATTCTATGACTTCACACCTCCATTCTGACTTCACAAACCTCCATTCTGTGACTTCACACACGTCCATTCTATGAGTTCACACACCTCCATTTTGACTTCACACACCTCCATTCTATGACTTCACACACCTTCATTCTACTTCAGAAACATCCATTCTATGACTTCACACATCTCCATTCTATGACTTCACACACCTCCATTCTATGACTTCACACACCTCCATTCTGTGACTTCACACACCTCCATTCTCTGTCTTCACACACCTCCATTGTGCCTTCACACACGTCCATTCTATGAGTTCACACACCTCCATTCTGACTTCACACACCTCCATTCTATGACTTCACACTCCTCCATTCTGACTTCACACAGCTCCATTCTGTGAATTCACAAAATTCCATTCTATGATTTCACACACCTCCATAGTGTGACTTCACACACCTCCATCTATGACTTCAAACACCTCCATTCTGAGTTCACATACCTCCATTCTGTGACTTCACACACCTCCATTCTGACTTCACACACCTCCAATATATGACTTCACACACCTCCATTCTATGAGTTCACACACATCCATTCTAGGACTTCACACTCCTCAATTCTGACATCACACAGCTCCATTCTATGACTTCACAGACCTCGGATCTGTGACTTCACTCACCTCCATTCTTCTCACACTCCTCTATTCTATGACTTCCCACAACTCCTTTCTATGACTTCACCCACCTCTATTCTATGACTTCACACCTCCATTCTGACTTCACACACCTCCATTCTGTGACTTCACAC